>PVKM010017755.1:0-25607 GCA_004027735.1 Carollia perspicillata
GAGAATGCCTCTTGCAGCTTTCAACCACTCATTGATCAGGAGTCAGAAACACAGATACGCCTTTTCAAGAGCCTCGTTTAAAATATTTCCATGAAAATTGGTGAGATATTAATGTAAAAACCAGCAGAAAGTCTTTGTAGTAAGAACATCTCATTTGAAATTCTGTTTCAAACACTTACTAGCTCCTTGGCCTTTAATGAACTGTTTAATCTCTCGCTCTTAAGCTTGGTTCTCTTGTCTGTGAAATGGGGTTGCTAAATAATCACTGCTTCAGAGGAGTCTTGTAAACATGCAATGAAAGCTACAGCAAAAATACTATTTCAAATGCCATTGCGATGCAAATGCTACTTCTGGTCATTTCTCTTTAAAGAATTAAGGGACGGTGAGCTTCTCCATCAATGTAATGTTTTACTTCAAATGTTTTTAACTTCATTTTGATTTTATAAAACAACATGCATAGTGTACAAAGGGAAACAGTAATCAGACACGAACATTCTTATGTTCTACTTATGACATTTCAGGTGAGGGTCATGTGTGTGCATCTGTGTGTACAGGTGTAGAAAGTGGAAATGAGCAAAGATAAAACCCTTCTCAAAGTCCAAACCCAGAGGAAGAACATTAAATATTAACAACTCTGATTTTTGTATTCTGTCACTTTGTATTCTGTCACTGGAATTCCACTGAAATTATTAGCAAGATTATTTCAATGATGTTTCAACTGTCAAGACTCTGATGTGATTTTCTTCTTGAGCAACTTGGCTCCCACTATAGGATCCCGTGTTTTGTAGGGCATTGGAAAACCCACAGCTGAAATCTGGCTTTTCATTCACACCCATTGCACGTACTGTGTGGCTTTAACTGACTGCTCTGGGAGGATCTCAGGAGTTGCTGCGGAACCCCACTGCTCTTTTCACTTCCACATCAGATCAGCGTGCCTGGTCATAAGGCTCTGCTTGTGGTGCAGGAGGACAGACACGCAATCAAGCGGTGGCAACAAGGTTGTGGCCCAGACAGCAAGCCCCTCAAAGTTCTTGTTCTTCCTACAGATAATAAGGTACAACACAGTAGAGAAAATACAGTCCATGTTTTCTTTAAATACAAAATATTTAACAAATACAAACACCTTCAAGATTTAATATTATCTATCTATAGATTGATAGATATTCAATCTATCTTATTCTTTACATTTTGGGTTTCTCTTAGATCTTTCCCATGCCATGAGGAAACTAGCATCAAGATAAAGATAACTGAAAAACTTCTAAAGTTTTAAATTAACCTTCCTGTTGAAAAATATCTGTCATTTACATAATTTGTGTATGGAATGTATGTATATTCTTTGGTTCAAAACTATGTTCTGTTATTTTGTAGGTTTAGGTAGGTTATTTTGTAGGTTTTTTAAAATACATGATTTTGAAATTAGCAGGATGAACAGATCCAGTTCCTCCCAGACCAGTTAACAGAACAGGTGGATCTGGTGCTGTTTCCTTCTAGCATTCCTGATTATGTAGATTTTTTTCACAGTTCAAGTAAGTAAACATAGCACTCCGAAAAGTTCTGAAATAAAATTCATATAAAGAAATAGTGATGGAGGTGATTGCCGCTATGTATTACTGTTCTTTATTAGACTAAAAACAATCTCTTTTCTCATAATTTTCATTTTGAGAAAAGTAAGCCTTTTCCACCTTGTTCAAGATATGAATGTGTATGTACATACCAGATAGAAAACTAGTTCAATCAGGTTTATTTTTTAAAATAACATTCCATAATGACCTGTTTTTCTTAAACTACTGTATCTTTTTTTTTCAATAGCTTCAAATGGCATTTTTAAAGGTTAACTGCAAAGAGCCTGTTGAATCTATTCCTGTTCCAAGACTTTTATTTTTTTCCCATGCATGTTTCGAAGCCTTTGTTATATTCTTGGTTCCGTCCCTCTCTGATTACCCTGCACTGCACTGTGTATGTGTCAATGCATGTCCCAAACAATAGTTAACGGAGCACTTCTGAAAGACATTGTTTTGCATGAGTCTGGACTTAAAAATATTTATTTGCTTTTAAATATGCTGGTACTGTCTTCTTACTTAAGGAAACATTTTCATCAAAAGGTAGATTGGATTTTTTAATGGTGTGATCAGTGTTCTGAGTTTCTTGTCTCTGAGATCGATGTTTCAATCCTAATACTGCGTCTTGGCAAATGAAGGGCACACTACATCACGTAATCATTTAGAAGTTTTGTAAAATAAGAAGCAAAAGTCCTATTCTATTAGGAAATTCTTAATGGGGACTAAAAATTTTATTTTCCAAAAGATGAAAACAACATCAGGTTAATATCTCAAATGTTTATATAGCTTATTAAAATAAGCTAGCTAACTTTAAGAATATGGAAAGACATGTAAATATTTGCAATTATTTTAGTTATTTATGACATTATTTTAACTTACTGGGATACTAACATATTGAAAGCTCTCACAGATATTAATATAGAGTCTATTACATTCTAAAGAAAAAAAGTGTCCTAGACATGACTCAAGACCTTTGTTTGGTTATTCTGTAAGTGAAATGGCTAAAGTAGATACATGAGAGATTCATATACTCCAGTATAGGTCTTCTCTATCCTACAGACTTGAAGACTCTGTTACAAATATACTTTCTAGTTTGAGACATAAATACCTTAAGTGGGCTGGAATGATGAGAACATTAATTATTCTAAAATGGCAATAATAATTATTTAAGTAAAACTTTTTTATTGTAAATTTTAAAAAATGCTACTAAATGTTATGCATTAGTAAACACTACAAGAGACAATACACAGAGTTAGTTAAGACTGCCTATTTTATGTATTACTTAACCCAAACTAGCTTGGTGGCTTTCTGTAAGTTACTTAGCCTGTCTGCACCTCCTTTTCCTTATCTACATACACAGTAGGACCAATCATTGGAACTAAAGAGTCATTCTGAAAATTAAGTAGGTTAATATTTTAAAAATACTTGGAGTAGAACCTGGTACTTAGAAAGTGCTATCTAAGAGTTTGTTAAATAATGTCTTTTTGCTATGATCATTTTTTTCCATTGGTACTGTCACATTCCTATCCAAGGCACAATCTTCTTTCATTCAGAGTTGAACAATTTCATCTATCCAAGAGCATCAGGAAACCTACGGCTCTGAAGGATGAATATTATTCTTGTGGTCGGCAAACTTGAAGAATGGTAGGAACATTCACAGATGCAAATTACTACAGATAAAAGTAGCCTAGAGATGACTCTCCTGCCCTCCATTCTGTGCGGGCTACTTACGAGGCAACATTGAAGCTCAGAGACGTCCCGTAAGCAAAGGTACAGATCTAGAGCTAGAGGTCTATGCTGGACACATGAATTCTGTAGCGAATATAAACGAAGTTAAAATTTGTACGGCCTCTCTATAAGTGTGGCTAAGCCTTCTTAAATCCTGTTGAGTAGCATGAAACTTGAGTAGAAATAATTTCTACGAAGCCTCTTAAAAGTACTCAGAGATAATTGTTGAGCCGATTGAAATCGAACCGCCTTGTGGAAGCGATTCTACCAGGGAGGGGTAATGAGAGTACGGCCTTTGGGCGTAACCTCCTGTGGTGAAGATGTGCCTGGTGAGAGCACGTTGTTAAGATGACATTGATCATGCTGCATTCAAAAGACTTTCCTTTTAACTTTGCAGCATTAGCTACCCACGGTATTTCTCCTCACCTCTCTGTTCTGTGTCTGTGTGTTTCACTTACCCATGAAGTCTTAGCCAACAAAGCAATCGATGTCTTTCTTTCTTTGCTACCTCTCCTCTCCTCCCTTCTGAAATGTTACTTTGCTGATGTTTTAACATACCTGTTCCATTCCATATCCCGCCGCACTCCCTGGTTAACTTTGTGGGGTGATGTTAAGAAGAATTAACCATGAGTCATGGGTAAGGAGGTCCCTCATCTAAATTTTGTCTCCCAGGACCAGACCAGGGATCATGCCACACAATGTTGAAAATGTTCCCATAAAAATAAGAGAAGAGCATTTCTTCTAGGGTTTTGTAAGGGAAGTCAATGTGGAAGTTTGTCCCAGGGCAAGGAGAGGAGATACTGATAATAAACTAAACGTGAGGACATAAAACAGAATATATGTGGAACAAGAAAAGGGGTTCTGAATCCAATTTGAGATTGGGGTAAGGAGATGGTGAACCTAATTTCCAATTCAAAAACAATCACATGCTTAAATTTAAGAGTAGCGAATTTGAGACAGGCTTCAGGGACATTCTGCTACAATAAAGCATGCTTTGGAACTGTAAGAACAGAATCTGCAAGAAAGAACAAAAAGAAAGACTGTATTAAAGCTCAAGAAATTGAAGCAGGAGAAATTGATGGATCTTTATGTGAATAAGAATTTCATAACATAGTAATGTTTTCACAAGAAAAGCAGTTATTTACTACTGACCATCTTCATCAAAGCAACATTATCAGCACTACAAATAATAAAACGAAGTAACTCAAAGGAGTGTCTGGATTTGGCTTTCTCTGCCTCATCGTGATGGAGCGACCCCTGACTCTGCTGGTCACGGGCCTCAGGCTGCAGAAATCTTGGTGAGGAAGAATGTTTTAGTCACGAGAATATAATCCAGGAATCATTTTAGCCAACATTAGCCAATTATACTTGTGCTTCCCTTAAGACTTCTAGGTGTTTTCTTTGCTTTTGGAAAAAGAATGATTAGAAAGTTCACTTTAAAAAAACAACAACAACTAATAAACAGATAAAATACAACTTTGGATTCAGGGAAAAACTGTCTTCAAAGCCTGAGAGCTACTCATTGGTTATTTTATTTATTT
Source organism: Carollia perspicillata (assembly GCA_004027735.1). Classification (NCBI taxonomy): domain Eukaryota; kingdom Metazoa; phylum Chordata; class Mammalia; order Chiroptera; family Phyllostomidae; genus Carollia; species Carollia perspicillata. Next base: position 4,829 of record PVKM010017755.1, read on the forward strand.
TAGGTAGTGAAATTGCTGTTTGAATCTCCTGATCCTTAGCTTATGACCTGCCTTTTAGGTTAAGTGTTAAATTGTAAACTTATGCAAAGTACTGGGGGGTATCTACATCCCCCAAATGTTGAAACAGATCCACACCTTCTTATGGTCTCCTCTAAAGCACATTCTTTAAGCTTTATTCATTTTGGACTACCTCATCCCTACTCACGGCCTCACCCCCCAAAATATCTAATAAAGCTGCTTAGTTTTTATATTTCAGGCATCCATGATAAACACGCACACAAACATTGAAAGGAAATTTAAAATTCTGTATATTTTATTATTGCTTTTATGTTGTCAGTAAAATCAACACATATTAAAAGAATAGATTTGTAGTCTCACACTAAATATACACGTCTAAAGCACTGCCAGAATTATCTCTTTCAAACAGTTGCTTTTGGCATTGAGCTGAATTTAATCCCATTTGTCTCCAAACTAGTCTCATACCATTTTAAGTGACAATATATACCTGGTCTACCATCCAACTTGCAGGAAGCCCTCCTTTTCAAAATGCAGAACTATAGCCAGAAACACTGATTTGGTTTAAAAAGCACTCACATGTCAGAAGTTTCATCTGATAATTATTTTTTTCACGTTATGAAATAAGGCGCACTTTATGGAATTCTTTGTTAGTTGAAAAATAACACTGCAAAAGCAAGAAGGACATCCTTTTAATTACATACTATCCCTTTTCATTAAATATCTACACATTTGTGAGCCCATTTGTTTATTTTCTAGAGAGAGCATCCTGAAATTACTACTCATGGGTAAAATCTGGCCATTGGGCTCCACTTTTTTTGTACTGTCAATAAACTAAGGAAGTTTATGTATAGTTAAGAGTTGTGAAATGAAGCCAAAGAAGAATTTGTGCCCGAGACGATATGGCCTTCAAAGCCTAAAATATTTTCCATGTCGCCTTGTAGAGGAAAAAAAAATGTCTAGACTCTTGTTCTAGAGTAATTCTCTAACCCATACTAGTAATTAGAGTATATTTTAACAGAATATTTCAAAAGAACAGGAAGGAGATGTTCTCCTTTCTTCCTGTGACATTTTGGCCATTCTACATAGCCATAATAGATGCAGTTTCTCCCTATTAGCACATTGATCGGTCCAATTACAATGATTTATAAAATTAGAGGCTTTTAACAATATTTTTGTAGCTACGGCTCTCATCGTGGACCTAATTTTCCTGTTACATTTTGTTTTAAGTGCGCAAAATGAATGTTGACTCTATGTCTGCACTGCTACTAATGTATATACTTTAAAAGACTGAATTTAAGCCATAAATTTGCCACGGGGACTTTAAATAGACATACCAGCCTTCTAATAGATCTGGGGAAATGCTGAATTTTTATTTATGTCTTCAGGTGACAAGCCGTGATGGATGGCCTGACAAGGTCCCCTAGTCGAGCTCGGCACTGCCAGGGAAACGATGGTGGCACTGGCCTGCCCGGCTAGTTATCAACTGCTAACAGCCTAAGGCAACAGTTTAAAAGCCATTTGTTTGCACTTTTAACAAGTACAGTCTATTGTGTCATTTATTCAAGTAAGCATAATTTTATAACAAGTTGTTAGAAGGGCTTTGTCACCAATAAAAGTCTCTTTTCCTGGGATAAACAGTCCTAATAAGTGACTATCTCGAACACCATATTACTCAATTTAAAATCAAAGCAATCATTTCACTAAATAATGCCGAAGTAATTAGTGTGACACTATTTTTTGTTGCTATCCTTCTATCTTTATTAAGGAACTTTTTGTTCTTCATCACAGAAATTGCTCATTTAACACTGAATTATTCCTCTCCTTCTGATCATGAGGTGAAGGCTGTCATGCATGCTGTTCTCAGGGAATGCATATTTCCAAGAGGAAGGTGTCTAATTTTAGCAGTCACAGCTAAAAATGATGTTACTGTTAGTTGTCAGGGAAGTGATCATTAAAGACTCTATTTTCTCTTTGATGCAAGCTATTCAGATCAACTTATCAAGGCACTTAAAATTGCCATAAATATTCCTCCAATTTTTCACCTCATTCTTGTTATTCTCTTACCATTTGTTGTGAATGTAATACAGACGATGAAATCATTTTTTGTTAACTTTTTTCAGATAGACTATTACTTAAGTCAATTACTTTTTAAAGCCTTTGGTAATAATTTATTATTTAAATTGATTAACTTTACAAAGAAATCCTATCTATTCATATCTTGTGCTATTAATATTCCGTGTGTTAGATGCAGATTTTCCTAAACTCAGAAAGCACAGCTTTCAAAGTACCTGAGTCTTACTGAAGATAAAAATTGCTTTATTTCCACAAGGAATATGATGGAGAAAATATTGGGATTTAATTTGGTGCTCTGTGCAATGATATTTCAACATCTTATATGTGGTCTTAATGTGATAATGAAATGATTACAGCTGCGTTCTTGTTTGTACTCAGGAGTATCAATCATTGGGTCAACATTATAAGGCATAACTACATTGTTCACAAAATTATATTAATTTACAACAAAATTTTATATCAAGTAAAACACACTGTATAGCGCAAGAAGAAAATCCAGTTGAAAGGAGATTCCATAAAAATATAAAAAGTACATCAAATGTTGACATAATGCACACAGTGTAGCAAATAAAAATGATACTGAACTTAGGACAGAGATGAACAGCTGTTTTCCCTTTTGCACTTTAACGAAGGCCACTAGGAATGCATTTCTGAAGAATGAACTTCACTCTCACCGGGTTTCAAATGACATTTAGTGGTATGAGAGGGTCTCTGAATGAACTCAGCCATCTCAGTGCACGCAGCAGCTTCCGTTTCCCTGAGTGACGGGTTCCATGGGAAATGTTTTTGATCAGGAAATTACTGCAGTCTTTTGTAGCATCTTTTGTAGCCCTGCTTGGGCGCCGGGGAGCAGCCGAGTTGAGGAAGCAGAATGGATTCAGTTTAGTACTTGGTTATTGTGTCTCCAAGGGCCTCCTGGCAGGCTCTGGACTATGCCCCTTAATGCAGTACGCATCCTTTGAAATACACAGGCAAAAGCGGCTCTGCCGAGTTTTCCGTACAGGCTCATGCAGAGGCTGATGCACTGATTGTTCCACATCCTGCATCCGATCGCATATCCTGCAGTCCGCGGGCCATATTATGAGAGTCTCTCCATATTATAGCACAGATTTTTCTATGAGCTCAAGCTAAGCTGTCAGACATTTAAAACTCAATTCCAGTTTCTGACACATCTGAATCTGTCGGAAAGAATAAAGATTTCCCAAAATACCCGTTTTTAATCATGGAAAAGCCTATCATTAGTTAGAAGGTAAGGTGTTCTTTGTCTTGGTAAATCACCGTAGAGCATTCTAAGTCAGAGAGAGCCCTTCTCCGACAGGTGGGAGGCACATGGATGGTGGCGCAATTATACGGGCAGATGTCAGAAAGATAACAGAAATGAAGGCAGACGCGTGCACATGTAAAGGGGAAACGTGCTTTGGGGTTGTCTAGAGGATGTCACAGACCTTAACGAGATCGCTTGATGACAAGCAAACACAATGTGGGGTCCCTATCAAGAGTCTAACTGAGCCCTGGCTGGCGTAGCTCAGTGGATTGAGCGTGGGCCTGCGAACCACACGATCGCGGTTTGATTCCCAGTCAGGGCACATGCCTGGGTTGCAGATCAGTTCCCAGCAGGGGACACACGAGAGGCAACCATACATTGATATTTCTCTCCCTCTCTCCTTCCCTTCCCCTCTAAAGATAAATAAATAAAATCTGGAAAAAAAAATTAAAAAAAAGAAGCTTTCCTTTAAAAAAAAAAAAAAGAGTCTAACTGTATCTTGGGCCACAAGCCCATTTTCTTGGTTTTATGAGGTCTCTTAAAGGGCAAATTCTTTTGTCATGGAAAGCATACAGATGGGGCAAATCCAGGCTTCCTTTACCCAAACACTGCATGTTAAGTTTATGAAATGTAACAGGCTTATAATATCCCATGTGCCCTAGAAAGGGGAGGAGTCAAAGAATGATGGACGCCCCAAGGGATCCTGGGAATAAGTCTCAGGTACACAAAGAAAGCTAAAGATTAAGAAAGAAAAGTTGGGGATCCTGGTAAGTAAAATAAAAATGCTTCTCCTCTTGTAAGAATTGTCTGAGGTTCAATGTCAGGGATCTATCAATGAAAAGAAACATCCCGCTGAAAATAACAGCCCAGGAGGCTTAACTGAAGGTTAGAAACACACTCATTGTAGGGTTTGCCGCTTAAGCATCAAATAGGAGTTAACAGGAAAACCTAAAGGAAGGACTCCTGACATGTAATTCCATCGCAAACAAGATCACCGTTAAGGTGCACAGGGCACCAGTATGCGGGAGAGACCCCGTTTTATCTTTAATTTAATGTTGGATTATGCCGTATTTGCAAGTGGTTTTTTTTTTTTTTTTTTTTTCACTTAGTCAAAAGACTTTCTGCTTGACTAGTGCTGAATAACAAAATACCCTGAAACAAAGTGGGCTAAAATAATACAAATCAATGTGTTTTATCTCACTGTTTCTGTGGGTCGGGAATCAGGCACAACTCAGCAGTTTGGTCTCAGGTCTCTCATGCAATTACAGACAGAAGGCTGCTGGGTCTGGAAGTGTGGGTGGTAAAGACAGCTTGCCAGGCCCCTCTCCCTCCTCAAGTGGCCCCTAGTCATTGGTGGGCCTGTCCATGTAGTCTTTCTACATTAAGGACATCTGTGCTTCCTCCAAGCTGGGTGGCCACAGGAAAGTTGGCCTACCTGGTGGTTGAAAACTTCAGGAGTGAGAATCTCCTTGGGTCAGACAGGAGTGGCATTGCTGTTCATGTCCTAGCCTCAAAAGTCACACAGCATCCCTTTCACCCTAATCTCATGCATGAAAGCCAGGAGCCTCCATCGATGGCTGAATGTCTAGGTCACATTGTAGAAGAGCAGGTGAGGCGGAGCTACTGTGGGTGACAGCTGGAAAATCTACCACACATGCAAATGAAACCAAAGGGCCTATAAGTGCTCCATGTGTGTTACTGGCATGTATATTCCTGGCACACATGTTGCTGGCATGGCTGTCACTGTGCTTCTGTAAACCGAGCACTGGGCATGGCCTCCCTCAAAACCAGTTCTCTACCATCACAGAGATTGTGTATCACTATTTCTCCATCCAAAGGTTGGGCCAAATAGATCTGATTAATATCAGATGTTCATGTACTTGTATGAGAAAAAACTTACAAAGTGAGTATCCGGTCTTCAATCTTCAACAGGTACAAGAGGGCTTGTAACTCCCACCAGCCCCAAAGACTCACAGCATAATGTAGAGTTTAATAAAAATTCCAAAGCCAGAGGTGATTCTTTGGTAGAGCAGACAAAACATTCCTATTCCATAAACAAACTTAGCTAATTAATTTAAGTGTATGGTAGATGAGCATGGAAAAAGGAGGGGTGTATGAATCTCGCAGTGGTTTATAAAAATTCAAATCCAATGTTTCTGTGATGTTGGCAGCAAGAATTATCTTCTGGAGGGTGAGCCCTTGTAGTCCAGACTTTCCCTGTGAGGTGAGTGTTCTAGGAACCCATCTGTGTCAGTGGACCAGCTGGCATTGTGGTGAGAGGCTTCATTTGGCTTCAGTGAATTTTGTTGAAAACTCCTTCAACACATCTGCCCGTTTCATGATGGGTGATTTAGGAGCATACCTGCCCATACTGTGCTGGGTGTTCAGCAGATTTTTACCAAAAAATGCATGACCCCCATGCCCCACCCTCCCTATTCACCAGATCTCACCCTGAATGACTTTTTTTTTGTTTCCCTGGATGAAAGATGTCCTTGAAAGGAAATATTTTGCCAATGAGAAGAGGTGAAACAAAATATGGCAGAGCACTAAAAGGCATCAAAATCAACACGTTCAAAAACATTTGAGCAGTGGGAAGGGAAAAAAAAACACCTTTCAATAGGTGTATTGTATCAAATGAAAGTACTTTGAAGGTGACTGAAGTTTAATCATGTAAGAATAAATATGTATATAATTTTTGTAAATAAATTCCAGTTTTGTGGGTCTTTATATATATTTATCCATACATATATGCATGTGTGTATTATACACATGCGCACACACACACACATATAAAATTCTCCCACTTATTCATGATTTTTGCTGATACCACCATGGTCCAAGCTAACATTTTTTCTCACTAGATTGCTACAATATTCATGTATCCTGCCACCCTTTTATACCTTTAAACCCCATACCTGAAAAAATGTTATTCTCTGCTAAAGCAACTAGAATAATCCTTTCAAAACATGAATTAAAACATGTTCATCCTCAAATTATCTAATGTTTCCCATTACATTAAAGCCAAACCTTATGACAGTCTGCCGGTCCTTCTCTGATGTGGCCTGCACCCATGCCTCACTTCCAACTTCTTCAAAAGCCTCTTTCAGTGAGCACTTTCCTAGCTACTCAGTTGAATGTGGCATATCTGGCTTGATCCTCGTCTTTGCTTTATTTTTCTCTTACCATTGCACCACCTGGCATATGTTATATTTTCTTATTTGAATTTTTAATTTTATTTCACTAGACTCTTAACTCCAGAAGAGAGGAATATTTATTTTTTTCATGCCTGAATTGCAACACCTGGAGAGTAGGAACATTCAAACATGTTTGATTCATAAATGAATGAAGACTCCAGCTCACTGGAGCCTCCAACCACCTTCTTCTGTGTCTTCTCTCCGTGACTCTGCAGAGGTTAAAATGGACAAGAAAGCCTCTGAGACGAACATGGGCCATATCTCTTCATTACTCTTATTTCCACATAACGTAAGAGAGAACTGCAGGCTAAATGAATAAATTTTGTTCATTATCACATACTTTTAAAGGAATAGGAAGCATTCCTTATATTTTCTTAAAATGTCCTCATAGAAACTGTATGAGGTAGCTGTTTTAATTATCCCTATTTTACAAGCGAAAGTCTGAAAATGGTTATGTAATGTGCACAAAGTCATATATCTGGTGTGTCTGGATCCAAAGAACCCAACTGCACAGCATACATTCACAGATTCAGTCCTGTGCTCACCCCACCTGCCCTCGCTACTCCAACCTGCCAGGCTACAGACATTAAGCAAACATTCCTTCTATCTTTCTGGCTTCTGTTCTCTCTTCTTCATATGGGCTACTATGGTTTCCTTGGCCTCCTCTTGCTTCACTAGTTAAGTGCTGTAATTCTATTCAATTCTGTAATCGAACTTGGAGTTGATGAAGGGTGGGGAATCTTTCAATTGACTTAGTTCTAAGTTGCTTAGCTCTTCCTTATTGACACAGTAAAAACTTGTATGGTGGTCGAATGAAACTCAACAGAATTTGACTTTAGGGTTTATCATGGGAACCCCAAGCAACAACACAGGGTTGAGTTGCCAAGTCTTCAATGCACACTTTTCCTTCCAGGGCGATGGGGAATTGACAAGAGGGTTAAGATAGTAGGGAGTCCATGTGCTTACTTTATTTGTTCTCCTTTTTAGGAAGTCTGTCCAAAATTTATAAGTTAATAATCAATTGTCCGTAATAAACTAAAGCAAATAGAACTTTCATTTTAGGGGTTATCGATTAATTCTAGAATGTATAAGAATATATATAAAAATAGTAGCAGATTTTTGCCTGATGAAACTGTACAGGCATTATAGTAGGACTAAAGTCTCCTATTCGGTGCTAAGTATCTGTGAAGTATACCCATGAAATCAGAAGCTCAGAACAGACTACATATCTTCACCGTGAGACTCTACTAATCCAGAGAACAACACATGAGACAGATCACTGAGTAGTGCAGAAAAAACATTTTAAAAGATGTTACACAGCTGATGTTTTGAAGAGTGTTCTTTAAGAGATTAAAAATGACTATAATTTGTATAGTAGTAGTGGTAACATTAGTCATAGTTGTACTAGTGAAAATAGATAGCCCTTACACAGAATTTAACATATGCCAGGTACTCTTGTGTTTCATATTAGATTCACATTTAAGACTCAAAGCAACACTTAAAATAGGTCCTGTCACTGTCTCCTTATATAGGCAATCAAACTGAGATATAGAGAACTTGACTTCTCAAGGTCACATAGCTTTTTTTAAAAGTGCAATTTTAAAGTGAAGCATCCATATGATCTCACCTTTAACTGGAATATAATCAACAAAAGAGAAAGGCAAACAAAATATAACCAGAGTCATTGTAATTAAGAACAATCTAACAATAGCCAGAGGGGAGGGGAGAGAGGACAGTGGGGAGAAGGGTTTTCAGGAAGTACTATAAAGGACACATGGACAAAACCAAGGGGGAGGGTGGAAGCAGGGGAGGGAGGTGGGTTTGGAGGGGGTGGGGAGAAAATACAGACAACTGTAATTGAACTACAACAAAATAATTTAAATTTAAAAAACCAAGGAGACATTAAATAAATAAATAATAAATAAATAATAAAATGAAGCATCCAACTCCAGAACTCATGATTTTTACCATTATACACTACTGCTTTTGGGGAAAAAAGAGGCATACCTAAAACTAAGAAAATAGGATTGATGAAAATGTAGTACATGCATACCTAGATAAAACTGTAGATGAAGATACTGGGAATTTTGTGACAGTTATTAAAAAGAAGTTGCAACACCAAAACCTAACACTTCTAATCGAGGTTGTGTGGCTTGCAAATGGCAGAGCAACCAGAGTTCACATGAATAAATAAGTTAATAAAAAATGCACAGGTGATAAAAGTTACCTTATATAGCTATGCATGAAAAGGATAGCCTTTATTTCTCTGTAAATAATAATTAAAATAAATATCAGAATTTTGTGATATTTTATTATAGTCATAAGTAATGTATATTTTCATTGTCGAATTTTCAGAACTTGTATCTACATGACTCTAGAGTGAACTTGATTATTATTAGTTAATATTTTATTAAGTTCAATATTAGTGTACATCATCTACCAAATGCCTGTGAATAAATACATGAAAGAGTGCTTAATTTTTTAAATTTTAATTGTTCAAGTACAGTTTTCAGCCTTTTACTTAAACTGATTTTTTTTTAATGTAGAAAAAACACTGCAAGAAAGCCAACCAAAATGAACAGTGATTTGGTATTGTTAACTAGAAGTAAAAGGATGAGAATGAAAACTTATTTGCATATTGGAAAATATATTTAATGGTAATTATGAAATTTGTAGTATGCCACGTGGGTAAAACAGATCAATAGCAACCTTTTTATCTAAATAGATGACCTATTCAAATATTTACCCAGCGCAACATGCTACAAGGCTATCAGCCTTCTCCTTGCACCTTCACGCCCATGGAACATGCCTGTTTGGTAGTAAGTCTTTCTCTTTTACCTATGTCTGTCTATCTATCAATCTATCATCTACTTTTCAGTCTTATTACTAAATTTTTCAGCCTTATTACATTAGTTTTGGTGGTAAATTCTTAATCTTTCATGCTTTTTAACTTAGTTTTGATTCCCCACAGCTCCTTGTTGCTATTTGAAATTCAGGGTGCATCATCTTCTCTAGAATGTCCAACTTCTCTGTAGAAGAAGAGAAACTTGTGGGTTTCGCATAGCTCCTCACGACCAAACCTGCCTTCTCCTCCTTCCAGCTGCTCATTTCATCCTTCTCTCTGTCAACTCACTAATAGCTTCCTTGACCCACCAATAACTTACTAGAACCATTTTCCCTTTTATATTTCTTCTAATCTACCTAGTATCTCTTTACTTACTCTGATGCACTAAAATGTTGAGAGCTATTCCAAAAAGTCCTTCATGTTGTGTCAAGCATAGCAGAAAATATTGCACCAAGTGCATATAGAAATTCCCTCTGTCAGTATGGTCAAAGTGGCACACTGCTCTCAGGTTGCAAAAGTAGACCCACTAAGTTCAGGTTCATTTTGACTAGGGTTCAGATGCTAAATGCACAGATTATTGCCTTGGCTTAACCCAGTAACTACCTAAGTTAATGAAGTTAAGCATTCCCCAGATAAAATGGAGGGGAAAAAAAGAAATTACATACCTCCTGGCATGGCTTTACTCACTCAGAGAGGGTTAAATAATCACTCTTCTTTTTAGTACTTAAAGGATATTCCTTCCATTAAATTTATTTGGGTGACATTGGTTAGTAGGATCATACAGGTTTCACGTGTACAATTCTGTGACACAAGATCTGTATTTGCATTGTGTGCCCACCACGCAAAGTTGAATCATCTTCCGTTACCCTATATTTGGCCCCTTTTGCTCCCACCCCTCCACCCTCTTTCCACTGCTATGAGTTGTCTGTGTGTATGAGTTTCAGTTTTATATTCCACATACGAGTGAAATCACATGGTTCTAAGCTTTTTTTCTGATTGACTTGTTTTGCTTAGCATAATAGTCTCATGGTCCATTTCTGTTGCAAATGGCAGTATTTTCATCTATACTTATGGCTGAGTAGTATTTCATTGTATATATGTACCACATCTTCTTTATCTAATCATCCATCAAACACCACTTTGGTTGCCTCCATGTCTTGGCCGCTGTGAATAATGTCACAATGAACACAGGGATGCATATGTCTTTGCAAATAAATGTTTTCAAATTCTTCAGATAGATATTCAGAAAAGGGATGGCTACATCATATGGTAACTCTATTCTTACTTTTTTAAAAGCCTCTATACTGTGTTCCATGGTAGTGGTACCAATCTACATTCCTACCAGCAGTGAATATAGGTTCCTTTTTCTCCATAACTTCCCCAACACTTGTTATTACTTGTCTTGTCAGTAATAGCCATTCTAACAGGTATGAAGTGGCATCTCTTTGTAGTTTTGATTTGCATTTCTGTAATAGCTTCTGATTGAACATTTCTTAATATACCTGTTGACCATTTGCATTTCTTTAATTTGTTTTAATGATTTTATTTATTTATTTATTTATTTTTAGAGAGAGGGGAAGACACAGAAAAAGAGAGGGAAAGAAGCATCAATGTGTGTTTGCCTCTTGTGTGTCCCCAACTGGTGACCTGGCCCACAACCCCGGCATGTGCTCTAATTGGGAACCAAACTGGCAATCCTTTAGTTCACAGGCCGGCACCCAATCCACTAAGCCACACTAACCCAGGCCATTTGCATTTTTTAACAAGCAAAAAAATGCTAAACTGGGTATGGACCATAGATCATTAAGAAAACATAGGGCACACCTAATTTTAGATTGCATAGTAAATGAATGATAGATAGCTTAAATAAATAAATTCATAAAATAAGAAATCTAAATGAGTAAAAATATTTAAAACTAACATCTTGTGTAGTCACTAAAATATACAAATAAACAAATATATCATTTTCACCTACAAAATTGGTGCAAAATTAATTGATAACACAGTGATATAGACATATGGTGCAATGATTGTTTTCAAACATTGCTGTGGTACAATCTTTTTGGAGGCAAACTGTAACTAATTATCAAAACACTTAAAATTCTCATATGTCAACCTGGAATAGTAATCTTTAAAAACTTATCCCCAGGAAATTATCACAGACCCACACATAAAGATCTATTTATTTTTAATCTAAGAGTACTTACATTTGTATATTCTTCGTAGTAACCTAGAAAAAAGGCAGTAAATAAATAAATGATACACCCTTAAAAGATGAAAGTATGATATTATAAAAAATTATACCCTAAGAACCCTGAAACAACAATCCAAAAGAACCTATGCACCCCAATGTTCATAGCAGCACAATTTACAATAGCCAAGTGCTAGAAAGAGCATAAGTGCCCACCAGTAAATGAATGAATCAAAAAACTGGTACATTTACACAATGGAATAGTACACAGTAGAAAGAAAGAAGGAGCTCCTACCCTTTGCGACAGCATGGATGGACCTGGAGAGCATTATGCTAAGTGAAATAAGCCAGGTGGTGAAATAAAAATACCATATGATCTCATCTATAAGTGGAACCTAATCAACAAAACAAACAAGCAAGCAAAATATAACCAGAGACACTGAAATTAAGAGCAATCTGACAGTAACCAGAGAAGAGGTGGGAGGGGATAATTGGGGGGAAAGGGGGAAGGGTTTTCAGGAGCAACTATAAAGGATACACGGACAAAACCAAAGGGGGTACGGTCAAGGGTGGGAAGTGGGAATGGGTGGGGTGGTGGGGAGTGGTGGAGGAAAAACAGAGACAGCTGTACTTGACCAAAAATGCTTTTAAAAGTTAAAAAAAATACCCAATAATATGAGGAAGAATCATAATTTAACTAAATAAATTTTGTTTTAAAATGTTTCCCAAATTAAAACAAAAAAAGAAACACACTGGAATATGCAAAGTATTTACAGATAGGTAATAGTATTATATTGGTAGTTTTAATTTCATTCTATAAGATGACATAAAGAATGAAACATTAATTCATAACCAAAAAACAATCCAATGTGTAAGGAATACAATCAGTTATCAAAAATTAAAATTAAGTTATAATTAACCCATAATGGTAGTGAAAAAAACTCTAAGCTAAAGAAAAGATTATCTAAATGGGAAAAGAGCAAAGTTTTTAAATACTCATTACCTTATTCCTAATATTGTTCACTGATATTATATGAGATCACAACACATATCAACTTGCACACTTACAGTACACAAACTACTTACTTATTGGAACACTTTATATATGTGAAATTATAAAATACCATCAATTTCAATATTTTATTATGTCTAAGATCCTGACAGCACCTGCATTTATTATTTCTTATTAATAAACCTATTACCCTATATGAAGATTATTATGGTTTGGAGAAAAAAAATCACAATGTGGCCTACTTTAATACTCTACATTATTGGATATGCAGCAGTCTTTAAGTTATGCTTTATTTCATATATGGTTTTTCATATCTTCATTTTGAAAAAGCAAACAAAATAAGTTATTGCTACAATTTTTCAGTGCATTTTAATAAAAATGTATACTTTAAATGCAAAGCATTATTTTACCTGTACATCAATCTACTGTATAACTAAAACAGGAAGAAGATTAACAATCATATCTGGGTCTAAGGCATCAGTTTAAAAAAGCTAATTATATAGAAAAATTATATAACAAACTTAGTTACATAAAAAGAGCTAGCAGTTATTAAAAGATTATTATTCATGAATCATTTATGTTAAATTATTTAAATATATTTTAATATTTCAAAATGATTTGAAATATAATTTCATTTTAAATATTTGTAGATTAACATATAAATTTAACAAACATATCCATTGGGAAAATATGTACCATTTATACTTATACATTTTTATAACATTTTTAAAGTTTCTATAGAAGTAAAGATACATCCATTTAAAAATTATTTCCAAAATCTTGTTAACTATTGCATATGTGGAACGAGATGAATTATACGTGCAGCAAAGCCTAAGTTTTGTTGTCTGTTACTGACTGACCTTTTCTTGCACTTGGGCCCCTACGTCTGTTTATAATGGGCCAAGCCTGAGGTTTAAAGATAACTCAATATCCCTGGCTTTAAAAGAGCCTTGTAAAAGAGTCTCACTTAGCAATGTCTAGTCTTTCAAAGTCCTGACTTCCTGCCTGCTTCTGACACTGCAAAATCCCCCCTGTATTTCCGCCTTTTCAGGCTCAGTACAGGGGGAATTTTAACCACGCAGGCATCTAGAGGGTGGGCTTTTCACTCACTGGGTATGTTCTGGGTCCTTGCTGGCCTGTCTCTGAGGTGCCTGCCACCCATCAAGTCGGGGTTCACAGTAGGTCCACAAGTGACGGCTGGTCATACTTTATTTTTTAGAAAGGGAGTGAGGCCCCGTGATACTAAAAAGAGTGTCTTCAGTTGTCTGCTAGTTGCTGGATGTGTTAAAAACAATTCAGGGTCTTTGTTTCTTTCTTAATGCTGTTTAGTATTGAAAAGGGATTTTTCAATGTATTATGAAAACTTAAAGTAGAACATGTACAATTAAAATAAACTACTTAATTTAAAAATAATAGCTTTGATAAAAATATGCTTAATATGAAATTGTAAATAATCATATAGCATTTTATTTAAATGTAAGATAACAAAAGGAAAACTGTTTTGCTCTGGTGTGTTCTAGAACTGTAAAATAGAGATTTAGATTTAAATTTAACTATAAATCTAGATATAGATTTGTATTTCATGAATTATTTTAGATAGCAAACATGACTATGTCGTATATTTCACATTACCCTTTTAATGTGATAATTAGAAAATCATAGTACTGTTGCTGATATTTAAAAACAAGTTGATATTCAGGAATTGTAAGAATAAATAAGTTTACATAAATTATACAAGTTATTCAAATTATACAGATTATACAGGTTAACGTAAATTAACTTCTCTTTTTTAAATATATTTTATTGATTATGCTATCACAGTTGTCCCATTCCCCCCCTTCATTCCCCTCCACCCTCCACCCCCCCTCCCACCCACATTCCCCCCATTTAGTTCATGTCCATGTGTCATAAGTTCTTTAGCTTCTACATTTCCCACACTACGCTTCTACTTATCCTTTATACCTTCCCCCCCTCTCCTCCTCTCACTCCCCTGTTGCTAACCTTCCAAGTGATCTCCATTTCTGTGACTTCGCTCCTGTTTTAGGTGTCCACTTAGTCTGCTATTGTTTTAGGTGTCCACTTAGTCTGCTATTGTTTTAGGTGTGGTTGTTAATAACTGTGAGTTTGCTGTCTTTTCACTGTTCATATTTTTTATCTTCTTTTTCTTAGATAAGTCCCTTTAACATTTCATATAATAAGGGCTTGGTGATGATGAACTCCTTAAACTTGACCTTATCTGAGAAGCCCTTTATCTTCCCTTCCATTCTAAATGAAAGCTTTGCTGGATAGAGCAGTCTTGGATAGAGGCCCTTGCCTTTCATGACTTAGAATACTTCTTTCCAGCCCCTTCTTGCCTGTAAATTAACTTCTTGAACGACCTCCGTGAGCATCATTTTCACTGCATTCTACGTGGCTACTCTCCAGATCACAGAGTGAGCGGTGCCCTTAGGAGCAGTGCAGGAAGTAAGCGATTGCACACTTGCCACAGTAGGCCAACGTGGCTAATTCTTAAGGGAAGAGCTATTTCCCAGACGACCCATCTCATCTGAGAGGTGCCCTTCAGAAACCCAGGGAGTGACTGACACAGTCTGAGATGAGTCCACGAGGGCGACAGAAAGGGAGTGGGAAGCGTAAAGCTCCATGAAGGGCTGTAAGGTTATTCTGCCTAGGAAAGGGGTTTTGAAACTTAAAAAAAGGTACGTAGGACTCCAGGTTTATAAAATAAACAGATCAATAGCTGATGAATAACAATTTCAGAAAATAACCACTTACCATCAGGAGAAGGCATACCAGAATAATGTATTGAAATGTTCGGAACAATTGTCTTAAAAGAATTTCCCTCTTTTAACACTCCAGTTGTAGATACTTATCATTATATCAGAAAGAGCAATATTTAAACATATATAATTATGAAGATAAATTTATATCTATAGTTAACTCGATTTGTGTACTAATTACATTATATATCACGCAGTAGTAATCTGGAATAATATGTATTTTTTAGAATCATCTCATTTTACAGAAATAAAGAGTACTCACACCAAATTCTGTAAACAGTCTTCTCCAAAAAGCAACCCTGAGGTCATATTTAAAGTCTATATTCCTAACATCTATATTATTTATTTCTGTTAAACAAATGTAACTGCTATAGTAAAAGAGTATACACCATCTTTTAAGATATTATTAAATGTATTTTCTATAAAAATTTTTCTTTTCAAATTTTATTAAGTGTAAAACATAGTTTTTTTACACTGGTTTTCGTATTGAGTTTTATGTTTTCCTTATTTATTTATTTGCAATATTCTAAGTTAACACAGGCTAAGTCTAAATTAAATCAGAAAAATACTTGATTTTTGTAGTAAGTGATAAATACAATTATAATCAAATACTTCGGATATCATTGGAAAAATACAATTGTTTTATTTTCAGAATATCTAACTCTAAGTTTTGGAAGGTGACCAAGAACCTCTCTAATTAGTATCCAAGTCTAAGATCATTATTTACAAAGAAGTGTATGATCATTAGCAATGAAGGACAGCTCCAGTGTTTCATGCCACTGTTTTAAGCAATTGATGGTTCCTTTTGTTGATAATCAAATGGGGACGATAATACTAATTAGTATCTTTTAGGAAGGCAGGCTTCACTCTAAAGAGATAAATGCAGAATACCCACTGATAATGGCTTCCTCCTGCTCTCAGGGTTTTGTAGGCCATTCCACAAATTAAAGATGTTTTAGATCATCTTCCATCTTGAATCTGCTGTTTTCATTAATTACTTTATTATCATCATTTATTGAGAATATTTTATGATAAGAAATAGCCAATAATTATTGAGTACTCCTGTGAGCTAGGCTCTATTTAAAGCACTTCAGGATATTAACTCCTTGAAATTTCACAAGATTCCTATAAGAAGAATTATTATTGCTATTACTGTTTTAGAGATGAAGAAACAGACAGAAAAAGTTCAACAATGCACTCTTAATCCCTATATTGTACTGCCTCTTAAATTGGAAAATTAAAAATAAGTTAATTAAAATTAAAATGGAAAAATTTAAGCAATCATGGTTTTTCTGCCTGTTCCTCTAATCTAATCTTTGTACTATCCAGATATAGAACATCATTGTTCTCTGGACAGCCAAAGAGAAAACCTCAGCACAAATAACAATACAGAAATCATGAGGAAATGACATTAAATCAGAAGAAATTACACTTTAAATTCTGGATGATTGTAGCACTGCTTAATTATAACATTATGGACAAGGAGTTAACATGAAGCACTGGGAGTCTTCCAATCAACTATTTTGCAAGTACTTCAATTATATCTTCTTACTTTTGTAGATAAATATTAATACAAGTTAGGCTAAGTGGAAGGGCCAGGACTTCACTATGGGTGGTACCCAGGTAACAGAGCCATAATAATTTTCTAACTCTACCTCAGGGATTATTCCACATTTTAGGTTATAAAATCCTTAAAATATCCCTAGCTGGTGTAGCTCAGTGGATTGAGCATGGGCTGCAAACCAAAGGGTCGCTGGTTCGATTCCCAGTCAGGGCACATGCCTGGGTTGCTGGCCAGGTCCCCAGTGGGAACCACATGAGAGGCAGCCACACATTGATGTTTCTCTCCATATCTCTCTCCCTCCCTTCTCCTCTCTAAAAATAAATAAATAAAATCTCTAAAAATAAAAAGTCCTTAAAATATAGATGTTCTTTTAAAAATGTGTACGCATATTAGAAGTAAATATTTATACCATTTCCAGATGCCATTCATTTTCCCAGAATATCCGTATCTGTTTGAAGAACAAATCAAGGGTCCCTGCCCTAAGCTTTTGAACAAAATATGTTATCTTCCTTCTCATTAACTAGTGATAGCATTTATTTATATGCTTTGCTTTTATTGTCTTCAACATATCGAGAAAATGTAATATATTTGGTGCTGTGAATTAATGGCATGATAAATTAAAATAGAATAAGAAGACCAAGCCTTATAATGATTAGAAACTGTGGGCGAGAGGCAATAACTCCTCACAGCAGACTGTTGGTGTCTGACCCAGCTTCTTGGGCTTAATCACCAGTTAAATTAACTCAACCTCCCAGTGTTACTAATGTTGCTCCTATTAGGAGGGGGGACCCAAGAAACACAAATTATCTTCAAGAGATCGGGCTCCTTGTACACAGGATTTCCCACTAGCTGAGTGTTCTAGAACCCATCTTTATCAATGGACCAGCTGGCATTTTTGTGAGAGGCTGCACTGAGCTTCAATAAAAATTTTTTTGAAGACTCTTTCAATGCCTTTGCCCATTTCATGATGGGTGATTTACGAAGACACCTGCCCACACCATGCTGAGTATTCAGCAGTTTTTGACCCAAAACAGCATGACCCTTGTGTCCCCTTCCCTATTCACCCCAGCTTGCCCCATCTTCACCCCTTTTTTTGTTTCCCCAGATGAAAAAAGTTCTCAAAGGGCAATATTTTGCTGATGTGGAAGAGTTGAAATTAAAAAATGGTAGAAGCACTAAAAAGCATCAAAATCAATGAGTTCAAAAACTGCTTTGGGTAATGGGAAAAATGGCTTAACAGATATATTGCATCAAATGGAGAGTACCTTGAAGGTGACTGAAGTTTAATCATGTAAGGATAATATACACAATTTTTTATAAGTAAATTCTGGTTTTTGGGTGCTCCCCCTTGCATGCAACACTTTAGAGCTCTGCGAGAGAGACTGAACTGCAGAGTTTATCTTGCAATCCTGCCCCACGCCTCACAGGGGAGCTGAGATTGTGTTGCCTGATCCCCTCTCAGCCATTACCCAGTGGCCATCTTGCCAGGGAGAAAGGATAATCAGAAATTTAAATCTACAGGCAACTCGTGGCAGGTGGTTCGACTCACCCAAGAGCAATCTGCCTAAAGCACAGGTGGCAAACATGAGGCCCACGGACTGAATCTGGCCCTCCACCTTGTTTTATCTGGCCTGGCACCTTTTTCTACCCAGTGGCAGCACTGATTCTTGCTTAACTGTTAAGAAGTAGTTTCATTTATACAGTCCTGAGATTACATTTGGCCCTTTGAAGGCAACCGCGAGGCTGATGCGGTCCCCAGTGAAAATGAGTTTGACACCCCTGTTCTATACAATAAGTACCCTTAACTGTATGTTTGCATTCGGCTGTGTGAAATTTAAGAAATAGGACAAAACTATCAGGATTAGATATTAAAAAAAAGAATTAGAGTGGTATAAAAGCATAGAAAAAATTTTAATTATTCCTCCTGCCAGAAAAGAAGCAGAATAAAAGAATATTATAAAACTTCACTAAAATGTTATAATTGTCAATACTGTTTTCTTTTTTTTAAGATTTTATTTATTTATCTTTAGAGGGGAATGGAAGGAGAGAAGGAGAGAAATATCAATGTATGGTTGACCTCTCACGCATCCCTGCTGGGAACTAGCCTGCAACCCAGGCACGTGCCCTGACTGGGAATTGAACTGCGATCTTTTGGTTTGCAGGCCAGCACTCAATCCACTGAGTTACACCAGCCAGGGGAATTGTCAACACTCTTAAACCAGAATTATCATCACTGCTCTTTTAAATGTGGCAGAGGCAATTTCTTCAGCAAACAAAAGAACCGATTTTTACCAGCAGGGAGGAAAGGCTCTGCAGACCAGGAGCCCACAAAAGTGCTCACCACCACCTTCTACAACAAAGGAAGCTGATAGGAGAAGTCAAGTCAAGAAACCTATCATAAGTATACCTAACAGGGTCAAGGCTAAAGGGAGTGGGAGTTCCTGAAGGATAGTAATAGTTTTCTATTTAAAATGAGAGTGCAGTCTTTTCCATCCCTTTTCATGTTGGATGAAAGCATTCTCAAATGAAAGGAGAGACTCAGCTCAGTAGCACGCAACAAGGCCTGTCTTCCAGCGTTGACTTGCATTCTTAAGGAAAGTGCTGGGCAGGGAAAATGTGTCAGGAGGGGAAGAGAAATAGGTACTGAGAGAGCATTATTGAAATTAAACTGACAAATGGGTTTAAGACATACATTCAGCTAGTTCCAATGAGAGAGAAAAAGTTAAGGGATAGGATATTTATATATTAGTATTAAGTCCACGTGCTGAGAAAGGAAACATACTAGGCAAGTAGTTTTTATGTTCTTAAAACCATATGTTACAAGTATATAAAAAGGAAGTACATCATTCTCTTTGAAATTACCTCAAACATTTTGATTTCCATCGTTTTATGAGTCTTTTCGACTCTGAGGTTGTGAAATTGCAGGTACACGACTCAGCATTTTATTACTGATGTCATGTGAGGGTGTATGCGGGCTGTCAGACAGACGTTTCTGAACTGTACAAGGTCTCTGTATTCAGAAACTTCGTGTCGTTCAAGTTTTCTTGTTCTCGTTCTTCAACAAATAATTGATGCTGAAATTAACTTTTCTTATTGTTTCATTTTGTAAACTGCTGAATATAGACCACTACCTAGCAAAAAGGGAATTCTACATTTTCTCACTACCATCAACACAATTCCACATCTGTAGTGCTGCCTCAGGATATATTTACATTTTAAATAACAAACAGGTCTCCGTCTTCATTCCTTCCATAGCATTCATCACTCATATGCAAATACCTCGTGTGTCCCTGTATTTAATTGGTGTATTTCCTTCCCTAGTTCAAAGGTAAGCTCCGTGGCAAGAGCCTTGTTTTGTATAACTCACAGATCAATAACTATATCAATGTATAGTTGCTAATATCTATAGTAAGAAAAAAATCTCTCTTAAAAGACAAAAGTCTAGAAATGTTTGTGTTAAAACAATTCATTTTTTATCATTCAAAGTGAATTTCCTATAAGAAATAGCTTATTTTGTAACTACGGAGTTTATTTTATTATTATTATTTAATTTTATAAGGCATGTGAGCAGAAATTTGGTTGCAATCAATTAAATTTTCAGACACCACATTTTAGAAGACACTAGAATAATGCTACAAACTATAATATGTACACACACAGTCATATTTGCAACTGGATCTTTTAAGAAACACAACAGCTAATAACACTATAGATATTAGACATTAATGAATGGTTAATATACAAAATATTTAATGATGGAGAAATCCTTTTAAATTCAATTAAAATAAGGGTATATTTTATTTTAGATTAACCTTCACTTTTCATTTTCCTAAATTTCTGA
>PVKM010017756.1:0-25623 GCA_004027735.1 Carollia perspicillata
AGCAAACAACTAGAACAGGAACAGAATCACAGAAATGGAGGTCACATGGAGGGTTACTAGCGGGGATGAGGAGGGGGAAAATGTACAGGGAATAAGCAGCATAAATGGTAGGTACAAAATAGGCAGGGGGAGGTTAAGAATAGTATAAGAAATGGAGAAGCCAAAGAACTTGTATGTACAACCCATGGACATGAACTAAGGGGGATGGGTTCTGGTGGAAGGGGGTATGCAGGGCATAGGGGACTAAAGGGGAGAAAAATATAGGACAATTGTAATAGCATAATCAATAAAATATACTTAAAAATAGAGGACACACCCAATTTTGATTGGTGTATGCTTAAAATGAACTCTTATTTTACACACAAACGTATGTCTACCCCATACCCCCACCCCAAGCTCTGCTACCATTTTCTCTGGGCAAAAATCTTGAAGTCATCTTTGAATCCTCACTTTCTCCCATATCCCTCATCCAATCTATCAGTGAATCTGCCTCGGAATATCTATCGTGAACTTTGCAGCATCTGCCTCATGACCTCTCAAATCCAAGCCTCTTCTATTTCTCTAATATCCTATTAATCCTATAATAGCCTATTTCCAGACCTCCCTGCTTCACTCTGCCCTCCATGCAGACTGTTTCCAATGCAGAAGCCAAAGGTCCTTTAAAAACATAAATGAGCCTTGGCTGGGTAGCTCCACTAGTCAGAGTGTTGTCCGATACACAAAGTTGCAGGTTTGATCCCAGGTCAGGGCACATACAAGAATCAACCAACAAATGCATAAACAAGTAGAACAGTAAATCAGTGTCTCTGTCTTTCTGTTTCTCCCCTTCCCCATCCTCTCCTTTCCTCTCTCTCTAAAATAAATGAATGAATGAATGAATGAATGAATGTGATGTCTCCTTAAAACAAAAACAAAACATCAAATAGAGCAAACTGTTTCCAATGGCTTTCCAACACATTCAGAATAAAAGCCAAGATGTTAGGCCCTGTTTGTTTGACTTCGTTTATTACCACTCCTACCTTTTTTACTCCCCTCCAACCATACTTGCCTCCTCGTGGTAGTTCAACCTCAAGAATCAGTTCAGGTCTCAACACCTTTGTACCTACTGTTCCCTGGGCGTGAAAGTTCTTCCTCTACAGCTCTGCTGTCCACCATGGTGGCCAAAGGTGTCTACTGGGCACTTGAAATCTGGTTCGTCTGAATTCAGATGTGTTTCATAAATGTAAAATACACACTGGATCTCAAACAGTTAGTCACAAAAGATGTAGACTATCACGTTAATAATTTTTGTATTAATTACATAATGAAATTGTATTTTAGATGTACTAGGTAAAGTTAATTGCTATTGAAATTAATCTGTTTCCTTTTACTTCTTAAATGAGGCTGCTAGAATGTTTTAAATTAACTTTGTGGTTTGAATTGCATTTCTATCGGACAGAGCTGCCCTGGACCACTGGTTCTCCACCCTGGTTGCACATGGGAATCACCTGAGGTACTTAAAAAGTATCTGCCTGGGCTCTGTCTCCAGAGATTCTGTTTCAGTTGGCCTGGAGTGTGTCCTGGGCATCGAGATTTTTAAAAAGCGCCCCCAGGTGACTCTAATGTCCAGCCAGAACTGAAAATCACACGGCACCAGACTTTCCTACAGCTCCTCATTCAGGTCTCAGCTCTAGTGCCACCACCCGGAAAGACCTTCCCTGACCCACCCAACTGCAATGGCGCCGTCCCGCCCAGGCATTCACTCTCTAGGTCCAGACAGATCCTGCTTTATCTTTCTTTGCAATTTTTTCACTGTTAGATATATTACAAAGTCAATTGTTTATGTGCTTATGGTCTGACTTCCCATCAGCACTTGTAACATTCCCAAGGCAGAAAGTTGGCCTTATCCCTCCAGTAATTTCAGTCGAGAACAATGCAGACCATGGAGAAGGTGCTTAATAAGTATTTGCTGAATGAATAAACCAATGTTCAAGCCATGGATCCATGAACTGAAAGCCCCAACTGCTGGAAGGAGCCATCAGACATCGAGCCAATCACTTCTCAGAGAGTCACCGTAAGTAGTGGCCATATTCCAGGTACCCCCTAGCTTTCTCCTTCCCACACTCGGTCTCTGTTAAAATATTACCTCTACACTGTAAATTTAATATGTTCCTGGGAGATGACTGGACAATAGGTATCAAACATTTAAAAAGTAATCATGTTCTTTTTTTGTAAGTACTCACATGGGTATTCTTCTAGGAACCTAGTCTAAGAAGCGAGAGGTGAATACAAAGGTCTGCATTTATCTCAGTAATCATCCTAAGATTATCCAGCACATTAAAGACATGAAGAAATGCTCACAATATTAGATCAGGAAAAAAAATTGAGTAGAAATATGGTTAAGCTGGTTAAAAATAAAAAACAAACTGGTAAGAACCCTAGCTAGAAAAAAATGATTCCTACTATATATATTTTTTCTTATTGCAAATGCTAGCATTTATGTATGTATGTATGTATGTATGTATCTATCTATCTGTCTGTCTGTCTGTATTTGACACTATTACAGATGCCCATGACTCCTGCTATACTGAAGTATCAGTGCATGATGGAGGTTGGGGGAGTGCTCGCATGCTCTATCTCTTGATCTGGCACTTTGTGCCTGTCACATGGCACCTGTGGTTTGTGCTCCTGTTTCATGCTCAAAGGGAAATGCTGTAAAACATTCTATAAGTCATCTATACAGTGGAATTATGGGTGATTTAAATTTTCTTTTAAAATGGTCTTTGTTTTCTATAACATAGTATATTTCTATACTTAGAAAAAAATTCACTCCTATTAGAAATGATCATGCCTTATTACAGATCTTTTGGAAAGCAATTTATCAATAGATATGAAAACATTTAAAATTTTTCAAATCAGACAAAAAATATTTGGAAAAATCCACAGCAAACCATTAACGGTGATCATTTCTGTGGAGTCTGTCTAGGGCAAAGGGTTATTTGGAAACTTTTATTTCTATACTTGGTATATTTCCACACAGTTTATTTATTCAACAATGAGCAAGTGCTACTTTCAGAATCACACACACACATCAAACCCTTGACCAGGAATCCTAGCTCCAGAAATCTATCCTTGAAAAATTGTTAATAAACAACCTGAATGGGCCTATATTTATTACAGACATTGAATCAATAATTAGTAATCTTTCAAAACAGAAAGCACCAGGCCCAGATGGGCTCACTGGTGAATTCTACCAATCATTTGCAGAAAAAATTATACCTATTCTTTATGATCTCTTTTAGAAGATAAAAGCAGAAGGAATGCTTCCCAATGTATTCTATGAGGCCAGCACTACCCTAATACCAAAACCAGACAAAAACATTGTAAGAAAAGTACAGACTAAATCTCTCAGGAATACAGATGCAAAAATCCTCAACAAAATATTAGCAAACTGAATCCAACAATGTATAAAAATTGTATGCCCTGACCAAGTGAGATTTATCCCAGATATGCAAGGCTGGTTCAATGTTCAAACATCAATTAATATAATCCATCACATCAAGAAGAAAATCACATGATGATATCAGTAGATATAGAAAAAGCATTTGACAAAATCTAACACCCACTCATGATAAAATCTTTCTCCGAACTAGGAATAAAGGGGAATGTCCTCAACTTGATAAAGAATATCTACCAAAAACCTACAGCTAATATCATATTAATGGTGAGAAACTTGAGGTCTCCCCACTAATATCAGGAACAAGGCAAGGATGTTCCCTCTGTCACTGTTTTCAACATTGTATTGGAAGTCTTGGCTAACGTGCAATAAGACAAGAAAAGGAAATAAAAGGTATACAGATTGGAAAGGAAGAAACAAAACTGTATTTGTTCAAAGATAACATAACTGTTTACACAGAAAATCTAAAAGAATCAACCAAAAAAGTGTTGGAACTAATAAATGATTATAGCAAGGTTACAGGATACACAGTCAATCAATATACCAAGGCCAGTCGCTTTCCTAGAGGCAAGCAAGTGGAACAAGTGGAATTTGGAATTACCGTATACATTAGCACCGACCCCAAATGAAATATTTACACCACTAACAAACTATGCACAAGATGTAAATGAGAAAGACTATAAAACTCCAATGAAAGGTATTTTTTTAAACCTAAATAAACAGAAATATTCCATATTCATGGGTAGGAAGATTCAATATTGTCAAGATGTGAGTTCTTCCCAACTCTATCCATAGATTCAACACAATCGGAATAAAAATCCCAGTAACTTATTTTGTGGATATCAACAAACTGATTCTCAAGTTTATACAGAGAGACAAATGACCAAGAATAATTAACTCAACATTGAAGAAGAAGAGCATAGCCAGAGCCTGACACCATCCAACTTCAAGACAGTGTGGTATTTGTGCAAAAATAGATGCGTACTTCAATGGAACAGAACAGAGAGACCAGAAATAGATCCAAATAAATATAAACATCTGATCTTTGAAAAAGGAGCAAAGACAATATAATGAAACAAAGATACCCTTTTCAATAAGTGGCGCTGGAACAATTGGACATTCACATGCAAAAAAAAAAAAAGAAGAAGAAGAAGAAGAATCATCTAGGCACACCCCTATACCCTTCACAAAAATTAACTCAAAACAGACCACAGACTTTAAACGTAAAATGCAAAACTATAAAACCCCTAAAAGGTAACACAGGAGAAAACCTAAATGACCTTAGATACGGTGATGACTCTGTACATCACACCAAAGACATGATCCATTAAAGAAAGAAGTGGTAAGCTGGACTACCTTAAAGTTAAAAACTTCCGTTCTGCGAATGACAATGTCAAGGGAGTAAGAAGCTAAGCTACAAATAGGGATATAATATTTTCAAAAGCCACATCTCATGAAGGACTACTGTCCAAAATATACAGAGAACTCTTAAAGCTCAAATATACAAAAATTAACAATCTGATCTAAAAATGGGCCAAAGTCCTGAAGATGTACATCATCAAAGAAGATATTCAGGTGGCACGTGAGTATATGAAAGATGCTCAATGTCACGTCATTACAGAATTGCAAAGTAAAGCAAAACCGAGCCCTGGCTGGTGTGGCTCAGTTGGTTGGAGCATTGCCCCCTACACCCAAAGGTTGTGGGACTGATTCCCAGTCAGGGCGCACGCCGAGGTTGGGGGTTCAATCCCCAGTCAGGATGCAAATGCGAGGCCACAATCAATGTTTCTCTCTCACACTGACATTTCTCTTTCTCTCCCTTCCTCTCTCTCTCTAAATCAATAAACAGTATTTTTTTAAAAAACATAAAACAATGAGATACCACTTGTGCAGGAAAAACCCCATTCCTCCTCCTGTGTGTGCTTCTCCTTCACATTCACACTATCTACTCACACTTCTGACACCAGGTCTGGGTTCTTTCTCCCCCACACTAAGCAATTCTGCAACCCGGGCTGGGTCTCCTACAATTTAACTCAATTCTAACACTATCTACCTGGTGTCAGATTCCACAGGTTAAGGGTTCAGTCCCATGTGACTGTCCCCCACTTCAGGTTACCCACAACTTATGTCCGACTTGGCTACAAATCAGAGATTCCCATGAACTCTTCCCCTTGGATTCGATTAATTCACTAGAGCAGCTCACAGGCCTCAGGGAAACACGTCTACCAGTTTATTAAAGGATATGATAAAGGATACAGATGAACAGCCCGATGAAGAAACACGTAACGGTCTCTAGTGCAGGAGCTTGTTTCCATAGAGATGGGGCACATCACCTCCTTGGTACATGGATGTGTTCACCGTCTTGGAAGCTCCCCAAACCGCACACTACTGGGGTTTTAGAAGGCTTGCTCGCATAGGCATGGTCAGTTATGAACTCCACTTCCGGCCCCTCTCCTCTCTCTACAGAATGGAAGAAACAGGGCTGCAAATTCCAAGCTTCTAATCATGGTCTTTCTGGTGACCAGCCCCCATCCAGAAAGCATTCAGAACCCTATTCAGAGTCACCTCAGAATAAAAGACACTCCTATCGCCCAAGAAGCTCCAAGGGATTTAAAAGCCGTGTGTAAGGAACTGGGGTCAAAGACCAAATATTAGAACAGAGATGCTACCAGTATTCCCATCACTTAGGAAAATACAAGGGTTTCAGGAGTCTGTGCCAGGCACTGGGAACAGAGACCAATATATGTATTTTCTATCACGCCCTATCACTACACACCTGTCAGAAGGCCGGTATTCAGAATACCGACACACCACGTGCTGGGGAGGATGTGGAGCAACAGGGAATTTCAGTCACTGCTGTCGGGAATGCAGAGTGGCCCGGCCGCTTTGAAGGCAGCTGGGCAGTTTCTCACAAAATGAAACATACTCTCCCCATACAATCCAGCAATCATGCTCCTTGGGATTTACCCATGAGCTGAAAATTTATATCCATACAAAAACCTGCACATGAATGTTTATGGCAGCTTTATTCAGAATTGCCGAAACTTGGATGCAACCAGGACATCCTTCAGTAGGTGAGTGGATAAATTAACAACTGCGGCACACCCAGAAAATGAAGTATTATTCAGAGCTAAAAAAAAAAAAAAAAAAAAAAGAGCTACCAAGCAGTAAAAAGACATGGAGGAAACGTAAACGGACATTACTAATTGAAAGAAGCCAATCGGAAAAGGCCACATCCTGCAGGGCCCCAACTGCAGGCCACACAGGAAAATGCAGAACTATGGAGACGGTAAAAAGGACAGGGGTTTCCAGGGCCTAGGGGAAGGGAGGGATGCCTAGGTGGAGCGCGGAGGACTTTTAGGGCGGTGAAAATACTCTGTATAAAGCTGTAATGGTGCATACATATCACCATTTGTCAAAACCCGTGGAACACACACCACCAAGAGCACACCCTAATATGAACTATGAACTTTGGGTGAGAGTGACGTGACAACGTAGGTTTGTCAGTTAGAACAAATACACCACTCTGGGGCAGGGTGACAACAGTGGGACTGAACGTAGGGGAGGCTGTGGGTGCATGGAGGACAGCGGCTTTGTGACAACTCTACCTGCCACTCAGTTTCTCTGTGAACCTAAAAAGTAAAGTCTACTAATTTAAAAAATTACTTATACATAGGAGTATACCGGCAGTTATTTATAACAGCAAAAATGTATAAACCACCTTCCACTCTAATGCGAGGGAAATGGTTATGTGAATGAATTACATCCCACAAACGCTCAGTTGTATTTACAACAACAGGCAAATACGGAAAAGCTGGGAACAGCAGGAATGTATGTAATTGCACAAATGGAACGATAAAATCACATATTACAAAAAAACTAGGACGACATACTGAAATGTTAGCACTGAGTTGTCTTTGGGTTTTAAATTTTGTTTTTATAAATGTGTATTCTTTTGACCCTTAAACTCAT
Organism: Carollia perspicillata; assembly: GCA_004027735.1. NCBI lineage: Eukaryota > Metazoa > Chordata > Mammalia > Chiroptera > Phyllostomidae > Carollia > Carollia perspicillata. Next base: position 7,409 of record PVKM010017756.1, read on the forward strand.
GACAGAAAACTTACAAATACAGGAATGTATAGCAAACAGAATCACCCATAACCTCAGATCTCTAGGGATAACAGAGGTCTTCTTGAATTGTGAGACTGGGTTATTTTCATTTCTTTCTGTGTTTTAATATTTGTAGATTTCCTAGTATTTGTGGTAAACACAATACACTTTTATAAAACCCTCCTCAGTTCTAAGGCCACCATCAGCCTCTCCACGGAATCATCCGAAATCTCCAGGTGGAACGGATTTTTCATCCTTGTTTATACTCTGATATGTATCTGTTTTAGCTCCAGATACAGCTTATTTTGTGAGCTTATTAGCTGTGTGCTTTTATTTCCCTCAGTCTTTGCAGGCAGGGACAAGTCTCTCTCATTTTCATATGCTGCCCCACCCCCTCTGGCTCCTAGCAATATGTCTAGAAATGTATTAAATAAATGTCCCTGCCAGTATCCTTATCTGCCCCCTCCCCAGCCAACAGGATGGGTGCTCAGAGAGGCTCTGTCTTCTTCTAAGGGAGCTTGACGGCCTAAATCTCCAACGTCCTAGCTGGAATGCTGCTCTCCCTCCCTCCCACATACCAGGACACAAAGGGTGAGGCGTAGTCCCCAGAAGGGCCCCAGTCATAATGCACTTTTGTGAAGCATCAAGTTGTACTTTCAGAGGAAACCATTTATCAGATTAACTAGCTGGCACTGGCATGCAGAGTATGACCCTGGACAGAGATACAAGAAAACCAAGGTGGGACGGCGAGGGGGTGGCAGAGTGGAGATCTGGGTGGCAGGAACGTGCGGGTGCTCTGGGGTAGGGAAGACAGAATGGGGAAACAGGCAAGGGGCAGGGCCTGGGCTGAGCGGTCGGCTTTTAAACTAAATTTCACCTACTTTACCAAACAGCTTGAAACCACAGTGTGAGCTGAAAACCAGGAACAGTGTGATAATGTGGCCGGACACCCAGGAACAATGAGCCCCATGGTGCACAGGAAGGATTAGACACGCTCACCTCTAAGGGCCCTTCTGGTCTGTCATTTTAGGTCTTGGAGCGACCATTTCTTCCCTGTCCCTCATGATAACAGTATCTGCAATTACACAGCATGTCATTGTGCCAGGCACTGGCCTATGCTTTTCATTATAGTGACTTGCTTAACCTAAAACCCAGAAGAGGGAGGTCTATTTATCTTTATATTACAGATGAGAAAACTGGCACAAAAAGATTAAGTAACTTGTCCAAGCCCCCCGCCCCCCACTAGAAGCAGCCGATAACGGGTGAGCCCATCAGAATCTGTGCTCACCCACGACCAACCCTTCCAGCTGCAGTCCCCTGAGGCCTCTGCTCAGCCCGGTAAACTTTCCCCTTCTGGTTCCACAGGAAGGAACAGACATTCCAGAAAGTTTCTAGCCCAGAGGTGATTTTTACTAACCTGCAGGGGTAGTTCAAAGGTGACCAATAAATAAGCTCTTAAAAAAAAAAAGAAGATCCTGCCCTAGCCGGGGAGCTCACTTGGTCAGAGTGCTGTCCCATACACCAAACGGTGGCGGGTTGGATTCTGAGTCAGGGAGCATGTCCAGATCGTGGGTTCCGTCCCCCATCAGGGCGCGCCGGACAGGCAACCGACGGGCCGTTTCTCTCTTGCACTGATGTTTCTCTCCCTCCCTCCCCTCTCTCTAAAATCAATAAGCATGTCCTCAGGTGAAAATAAATAAATAAATATATATATATATATAAATTTAAAAGAGGAGATCCTCCCATCTCTGATTGTGTAGGATTCAAACCTTCCTCCACATGCTCCTTTCCTCCCTCCCTATGAGCCCACTCAAGTGATGAGTTTATTTAGTCTTATTATTAAATAACCTCTAAGTTAGTTCTAGAGTTGAGAGGGCTCATACACTTCAAAAATAATTCTTTGTATACCTACTATGTGCCAAGCACTGATCTAGGTACCAAAATAATTTTTTTCTTGGCTTGGAAGTATTATTACAGCGAACACAGCAACAAAGAGCAATTGAGGGTCTCATCAAACAGGGGGTGAATACAAGGGACTACTGGAGCGATTCTCCTCTGCTCCGTGGCCCAGGCCTTTACAAGCAGAGAAGCAAAAAGGACCACGTCGGTAGCTGATGTCCAAGCCGCCTCTGAGGCAGCTGTGGCCCAGACTGGTTGGAAGCCCCATGAATCCTTTGCTCTTCCTGGTACACAGAAAAACTACAATTCCCAGCTCCCCTCGCACTTGGACAAAGTGGGGGAAGGGTATGCCACTGGGTCTAGCCAACGGAATGCAGGCAGCAAGGATGTGGCCTCTTCAGGCCTGGACAGGAAAGGCCAAGTGGTCCTCACACTCTCAGTTACGAGCCAGCAGGATACAGGGGAAGCTAATGCAGACACGGTGTCAGATCCCTGAGTCACTGCTTGGAAATTATGAAGAAAAAAAATCTGTTCAGTTTTATGTACTCCACTCTGTTGTGCTGGGAGAATGATGGACAGTGGTTCTGGTATGTTTGGTAGAAATGGGGAACCGGACTTTCCCTTTTGCAAAGTCTGGGAAGCTTTCCATGACTTGATCACCCTCCTCCCCGCAGGGTGTATTATCTAGGGTCTCCTGAAGCGCCTTGCAATTTCTACAATGGCGTTTCTAGCACACATTGTAAGGTCAGTCTTCTCTTAAATGGTGAGCTCCTTAAGGGTAGCGCTTAACTTAAATCTATCATTTCGGTGCTCAAAAAGCTGAAATGATTTGGTGAGGAGAAAGGTTGAAGAATTTAACTTTGGACAGAATGCTGTGTATTGACGGTAAGACTTCCAAGTGGTCCTTCTCAACTACACTTTACCTAACAGCTTCAAACTTAGGTAAGGGGTCAGAGATGATTTGGCAATGTCAGAGAAGTGCCAACATGTAGAAGAGATCTTCAAGGTTAACATTATGGTGACCATGACACTGACCAACCCCTTTTTATCATTATTCTATATCATTCTCATACCAACACTATGAACTAGTTACTAGCTTCAAAAGTGAAGCAGTCGAGGCTGGGAGAGGTTAAGAAATTTGCCCATGATCATGCAGTGGTACACTGAGGATCTAGAATTCAGGGCAAAATTGAAAGCAACCCAATAATCGTAATGACAGTCATAAAAATAGTACGTTACTATTTATTGAACACTTAACTATGCTCCAGATAACATAGTACTTTAAATACATTTACATCTTGCAGCCACCCTATGAAGCAGTATTTGCAAATGCAAAAGCAAAAAAGCATGGCTTTATCAGCCAACTAAGCCCTTAACCACTGCGGCTCTAAACAAGCTTCTGGGGACACTCATTGCTAGATGGCTAACACAACAGTAATTTGCAGAATAATTTAAAGTTTGCAAAGTGATTTCCCATGCCTTATCTCATTTGATTCTCACAGCATGGGGAAGGGTGGGGCATGTGCTCTTGAACCCGCTTGAAAAATGAGGAACCTAAGACTCCAGGACACAGCTGAGACTAGCATACAGGTTTTCTGACTTCTAATCTAGGCTGCGTTTACAGCGTAGGTAGAAAAGGACTAATACAGAGAAATGCCAGAAGTTAAACGATGGGAGAAATACCAAGTAAATACGAACTGAAAGGAAGCTGACACCAACTATTAACATGAGATAACCAGGCGCTAAGGCAAAAGGCATCATAAGAGACAGTTTGTCCATGAGGACTTGAAAACTGGCTGCAACAATAATTGATTTTACCTTGGGGGGAGGGATGGTTATTCCTTTTTTTTTTTTACTTTACTTTTTAATTACAGTTGACATTCATTATTATTTTGTATTAGTTTCCGGTGTACAGCATAGTGCTTAGATAATCTTATACTTTACAAAGGATTCCCTCCAATATTTCCAGTACCCACCAGCACCGTACAAAGTTATTACAATATTATCAACTATATTCCCTATGCTGTACGTTACATCCTTATTACTTTGTAACTACCAATTTGTACTCTTAATCCCTTCACCTTAGTCCCCCAACTACCCTCCCTTCTGGCAACCATCAGTCTTTTCTCTGTATCTATGAGTCTGTTTCAATTTTGTTTGTTCTTTTATTTTGTTCTTTACATTGCACACACATATGTGAGACCACGTGGTATTTGTCTTCCTCTGACTTACTTCATTTAGCATACAATGCCCTTTAGGTCCACCCATACTGTCACAAATGGTAAGATTTCACTTTTTATGGCGGAGTAATATTCCACTGCATATACATTTTATCTATTCATGTTTTGATAGGCAGTCAGGCTGCCTGCACAGCTTGGCTATTGTAAATAACACTGTCATAAAAACAGAGGTGCATATATTCTTTTGAACTAGTACTTTAGGTTTCTTCAGATATATACCCAGAAATGCAGTTGCTGGGTCATAAAGCAGTCCCACTTTTAATTTTTTGAGGAAACTCCACACTGTTTTCCATCGTGGCTGTACTGATCTGCATTCCTACCAACAATGCATGACTGTTCCCTTTTCTCCACATTCTGGACAACACTTCTTGTTTGTTGGTTTATTGATGATAGCCATTCTCACAGGTGTGAGATGGTATCTCATCATAGTTTTAATTTTCATTTCTCTGATGGTAAGTGACATTGAGCATCTTTTCATATGCCTATTGGCCATCTGTATGTCCTCCTTGGAGAAGCGTCTATTCAGGTCTTCTGCCCATTTGTTATTGAATTGTTTGGGTGTTTCTTGGTGTTGAGTTGTGTGATTTCTGTATAACTTGTACATTAACCCTTTACTGTATGTGTCATTGACTAATATGTTCTCCCATTCAGTAGGTTGTCATTTTGTTTTATTGATGGTTTCCTTTGCTGTGCAAAAACTTTATCGTTTGATGTAGTCACAATTAGAAACAATTACAATAATAATTTATTGTTTGCTAGAATAATATAGTAATTCTAAATCTGCATATCCCAAATAATAAAAGTTCTAAAATATAATGTTAGACTTGACAAAACTGTAAGAAGAAATTGATAAATCCACCACTGGGGCAGGAGATTTTAATACATCTTTTTAGTAACTGGCAGGTTGAAAAGACAACAATCAAAGGATTTGGAAGATCTGAACAATGCCATTAACAAGCTTGAAATCTATTATCTATATATTTATATACATTCACATATCTGTGTACTTCTATATCAAGCTTGTTAAAAAAATGCATATATGTGCGTGTATTGGAGAATACACATTATTTTTAAGCACACAAATTTACTATACATTAGGTCATAAAGCAAGTCTCAAAACATTTCAAAAAAATTACTATTAAAAAGACTATCTTAACTGACCAAAATGCAATTATTAAGTTAGAAATCATAAAAACAACAACAACAAAGCATCCCAAACATATGGAAATTTCAAAACACACTTCCAAATAACATATTGTTCAAAGGAAAAAATTATTAATGTAAAATTTTTAAGAGCTAGCACTGAATAATGAAAATACCATATAGTAAAAACTATCGGATGTCTAAACCGAGGCCCAGCCTTTCTGCTTCCAAACAAGAGGGCGATGAAACCACAGATGTACAGCTAACCACAGTTCTGTGTGCTGCTGGCCACACCTAACATGATCCTGAGGAAGCAGGGCCCGAATTTACATACAAGTCCCTTCTTCCTACAAAACTGAATGACAAAACAAGGTCAACATTTTTTAAACCAATGGCCACACAGTAAAACTGTACATCGTTGTCCATTCATTTAAACACTAAAGTCATTGGGATGGTATAAAAGTGATAACCAGCACTTTTGAACTTTTTGATGATGAAGCCATTTTCTCTGACACTGAGAATTACCACACTTTGCCATGTATAATGCACACTTCTTTGCTCAAATTTTTGAGGGAAAAATAAGGACGTGCATTACATAGGGGTAGTACCTGAAATAACTTGTATCTGTTCTTGTGTTTTGTAATTATTTGTTACATAAAATTTCTTGTACTGTAACATGTTAAAAACTAAATGCTAAAATTCCTTTATAGACAAACAAACAAGTATCTAAATATAAATGAATAAAAAGTTGAATTCGAAAATTAAAATGAAAGATTTTTTTCCCTGAAAGTTTGGGCCAAAAATGTGGTTACGCATTATACACGGCAAAATACGGTATCTCCATTCTCAATTTCTATTACCCAAGAGACATGAAAACTTATGTCAACAAAAGACTTGTATAAGAATGTCCATAAGTGCTTTATTGATAATAGCCAAACACTGAAAACAATCCAAACAACCATCCACAGAAAATAGATAAACAAAAAGTATATGTCTATCCATATAATGGAATAAATTCAGCATTAAAAAGGAAGAAACAAGACCTGGCTGGTGTGGCTTAGTGGACTGAGTGCCTGCCTGTGAACCTAAGGTTCACGGATTTGATTCCCAGTCAGGGCACAGGCCTGGGTGGTGGGCCAGGCCCTCAGCTGGAGGCATGCAAGAGGCAAGTAGTCACTGTTGCTCTCACACGTCTCCCTCTCTTTCTCCCTCCCGCCCCTCTCTCTAAAATAAATAAATAAATAAAGATCTTTAAAAAGGAAGACATGAACTAATATACACAATACACGCTGAAAGAAGCTGCACACAAAACAGGATAGTGAATGAGTCCATTTAGATGAACCTCTAGCCTGGGACAGTCCTAACACTGATTAACTCTGGTTGCAAAGGGAAGATTGATCCAAAATGGGCCCCATGGAGCTTTCCGGGGTGATGGCAATATCCTATATTTTGATTTGAATGATGGTAACGTGGTTGTTTACATTTGCCAAAACTCATCAAACTGTAGACTTAAGATATGTGCATTTTATGATGTGTATATTCAATAAAGAAAAAAACCCTTAAAGGATTCAACTTAAACAACACTTTTAGGGAAATCTATTGCCTTAAGTACATGTATCAGAAAAGAAAAAAAGGATTCTAAACCGATATATTAAGCCCTGGCCAAGTAACTCCATTGGCTAGAACATTGTTCCCCTGTGTCAAGGTTGCAAGTTCGATCCCTGGTCATGGCACATACAAGAAGCAACCAATAAATGATAAATAAGTGGAACAACAAATTGATGTTTTTCTCTCTCTTTCTTCCTCTCTCTCGAATTGATAAATAAATTTTTTTTAAAAACTGATAAATCAAGCACAGATGTTAGCAAGTTAAAAAAGGAGCAGCAGATTAAACCTATGAAAAGAGAAAGATGAAAACAATAAAATAAGAGCAAAAATTAATGAACAAAATATAAACAGCAGAGAAAATCAATAAACTCAAAAGCTGTACATTAAAAAGACTACTAATAAAGTGGACAAAATTTGGGTAATATTGATCTAGACAAAGAAATAGATGCAAATAAACAGTGTTAGAGAGTATTAAAGTGATACATTTAAAGCTACAGCAAAGTTTTAAAAATGAGAAAACTGTCCTGACCAGTGTAGCTCGGTTGGTTGGGCACCGTCCCACAAAGAAAAAGGTCGCTGGTTTGATTCCCAGTCAGGACAACTGCCTGGCTTGTGGGTTCAGTCCTTGGTTGGGATACTTACAAGAGGCAACTGATTGATGTTTCTCTCCCTCTCTCCCTCCCTCCCTTCCCCCTCTCTCAAAATAAATAAATAAATACATAAAACAGAAAATTACAACTTTATGCCAATAAATTTGAAGCAAACTAGACAATATTTTAAAATATATTTTATGCTATTACAGTTGTCCCATTTCTTTTCTCCCCTTTATTCCCCTATGCTCTGCACACCCCCTCCCACCCACATTCCCCACCTTTAGTTTATGTCCATGGGTCATACATATAAGTTCTTTGGCTCCTACATTTCCTATACTATTCTTAACCTCCCCCTGTCTATTTTCTACCTACCATTTATGCTTCTTATCCCCTGTACCTTTTCCTCCTCTCTCTCCCTGCCACTCCCCTGTTGATAACCCTCCATGTGATCTCCATTTCTGTGGTTCTGTTCCTGTTCTAGTTGTTAGCTTAGTTTGCTTTTGGTTTTGTTTCAGGTGTGGTTGTTAATAACTGTGAGTTTGCTGTCATTTTACTGTTCACAGTTTTGATGTTCTTTTTTTTCTTAGATAAGTCCCTTTAACGTTTCATATAATAAGGGTGTGGTGATAATGAACTCCTTTAACTTGATCTTATCTAAGAAGCACTTTATCTGCCCTTCCATTCTAAATGAAAGCTTTGCTGAATAGAGCAATCTTGAATGTAGGTCCTTGCCTTTCATGACTTGGAATACCTCTTTCCAGCCCCTTCTTGCCTGTAAGGTTTCTTTTGAGAAGTCAGCTGACAGTCTGATGGGAACTCCTTTGTAGGTAATTGTCTCCTTTTCTCTTGCTGCTTCTAAGATTCCCTCCTTATTTTTAATCTTGGCTAATGTAATGATGATGTGCCTTGGTGTGTTCCTCCTTAGGTCCACCTTCTTTGGGACTCTCTGAGCTTCCTGGACTTCCTAAAAGTCTATTTCCTTTGCCAGATTGGGGAAGTTCTCCTTCATTATTTGTTCAAATAACTTTTCCACTTGTTGCTCTTCCTCTTCCCCTTCTGGCACCACTATAATTTGGATGTTGGAACAGTTAAAGATGTCCTGGTGGTTCCTAAGCCTCTTGTTTTTTTTGAATTCTTGTTTCTTCATTCTTTTCTGGTTGAATGTTTCTTTCTTCTTTCTGGTCCACACCGTTGACTAGAGTCCCAGTTTCCTTCCAATCACTATTGGTTCCCTGTGCATTTCCCTTTATTTCATTTAGCTTCGCCTTCATTTTTTCATCTAATTTGTGACCAATGTCAACCAATTCTGTGAGCATCCTGATCACCAGTGCTTTGAACTGTGCATCTGATAGGTTGGCTATCTCTTCATCACTTAGCTGTATTTTTTCTGGAGCTTTGATCTATTCTTTCTTTTAGGCCATTTTTGTGTGTGTGTGACATGCCTGTTACGTAGTGTGGGGCAGAGCCTTAGGTGTTCACCAGGGCAGGGCAACCTACCTGCTGTGTTGTGATGCTTTATGTGGGGAAGGGGTCTGAGAGGGAACAACGGCACTTGCTTCGCTCTCTGCTGGATTTCAGTCACCTCCCCCACTACCCACTAGCAAAGTGGGCCCTTCTGGTGCTGATTCCTGGGTGGGTTGGCTTGTGCACATTCTAGGACCCTATGGGTTTCTCCCACCAACTCTCCTGTGAGGCTGAAAGTTTCTCCTGCTGCCGCCTCAACCCCCACCAGTGTTTTTAATCAGTGGTTTGAGGCTTTATTTCCCCGCACTGGGACCCTGGGTTGCGAGGTGCATCTTGCTCCCCAATTATTCCTCCAGGTTTATCTGCACGTGAATGTGGGACTGCCCGCTCCATCAGCCGCTGCCTCACCAGATCCAACAGTTTGTAGCCCTGCCCACCCTGCTCCGCAATCCACTGCCTTGCCAGGTCTGCCGGCGGCTGCTCTGCCCTCTCTGTGAGCCTGACTCTGCCCTTCCTACCGGTCTGGATGGATGTTTCTTCTTTAACTCCTTGGTTGTCGGACTTCCATACAGTTCGATTTTATGTCAGCTCTGGTTGTTTTTTATTTCTAAATTGTTGTCGTCCTTCTTTTGGTTGTGCAAGGAGGCACAGTATGTCTACCTACACCTCCATCTTGGCCAGAAGTCTCCAAACTAGACAATATATGACCTACCAAAATTAACTCAAGAAGAAAAAGAAAACCTTATATAGTCCTATATACACAACAACCACATATACAGGCAAGAATATTTTCAAAAGTGAAAAGAGGCACTATTAGTATGTATGCTAGAGAAGAAACATAACCTGGCTCCAGTCCAGGCAAACCAGGGTGTATCTGGTGACTTTACACACAGCCAGAAACAAAATTAAATAGGTAATTTTAAATGTTTCTGCAAAGATGATACCAGGATTTATAGGAATGATCTTCCCAACATTCAAGAAAGCATCAGTTCCAATTTTAAGCCACATCTTCTATGAGATTAAGAAAGAAAAAACATTCTGAACTTTTATTCAGTGGGGTAGTAAAGTCTTAATTCCAAACCAAGCAAATATAGCATGAGAAAAAATATATATAGGTTAATATCACTTATGAACATAGAGGCTAATACCTCGTTCGAAATATAAACATATCGAACTCAGTTCTATATAAAAAGTTTAACATAAAAAATTTAATGTAATTTATAGTATTCACAGATGAAAGAAGAAAACCCATCATTTCAATAGATGTAGAAAAAAACATTTGATAAAATTTAACAGTAAACTAGAAATAAAAAGTGTCAGGATGGGCAGGGCGGGACAAAATAGCGGCCGAACCGTAACCCGGAAAAGACGGCTGACGTCAAATTGGGGAGCCGAAAAGGCGGGCTTCACTAAAACGGACATTCGCACAGCAACCTGAGCCTGAAGGGGACCACCAATAGCGTATGGCCGCCTGGTTCAAAAGGACCAACCCCCAGCTCCCACAAAGAGAACCACCCAAATTTGCTGCATAAAGCCCACCATCTTCCCTGCTTGGGCGCAACTTCCTCGGCCCCACTCTGCAGACCAGAGAACCTCGCTCAGGTGTGCAAACCCCAGTAAAGCTCTTTACTGCCTGATTTTGTGGCTGATTGGCATTTCGTCCTCGGAGGAGCCTAAGAAAACCTTTCATTTGGTGCCAAAACCTGGGAGGCGTTGTTGTCTGCTGGAGACCGCTCCTCTCCCTGCTCCCCGAGGAGGCCTCGCGGCCACCCCACCAGTGTGAACTAAGAATCAGGGTAAGTGCCGTCGCCCCCAAGTTTCTGGTCCCTGAACGCTGAATCGGGGCCCCCATCTGCTGGGAGAGACTGCTTTCCACCAAATCGCAGGCCTGCGTCCGGTGACCCTCCTGGGAAAGGCTGCTCTCCCTCCACCGGCAGGCTCTAGGCACCAGAGGAGACGTCCCTGGACCTAGATCCCTATTTTTCACCTGACCGGGTCAGCAGGCTGGGTTGAGGGACGCCGATTCCCACCTGCTGGTCCTCCGGAGACCAGGAATAAAAGGGCAGGAGTCCATACCGGGCCCTAAGTCACCGCTAGGGTGTCTTCTGAAAAATCTGCCAGCGATTGATCCTGGCCTCAAGCGAAAACGGCTGATTTTTCTGTCTACTATGGCCTGGCGCAACTCATTCTGGCCTTGTTGAGATAATAATCACAAAACCTGGCCTCCCGAAGGCACTTTCGATGTTATTACCCTTACTGAACTAAATAATTTTGGCGGACGGACTGGAAAATGGTCTGACGTTCCCTACATTCAAGACCTTTGGGCCTTGTCCACCCGTCCAACCTTTATACCTGATGCCCTGTCACTCAAGTTCTCCTCGCCTGAAGAGACTCTGGACCTGTCCGGTCTCCTAAATCTGCTTCTTCTCCAGAGCCTCCTTCCTCCTTCTCTGACTGCCCCCCCACACACACACGCACAGTGGCCCCCGCCAACGATTGCCCCAGCCCAGTCCCAGCACAGAGGTGTAGCCTAAGTCTGAGCCAGAGAACACCTCATCAGGAGTCTGTTTCAAGTGCGGCAAGAAGGGACACTGGGCCTGCCAGTGTCCTCAACCCCAGCCACCAACGAAGCCTTGCCCAGATTGCCGACAGCGTGGTCACTGGAGGGATGCCTGTCCCCTTAAAATCTCGTCCTGGCGCCTCCACGTGGAGGACTAGCTGACCAAGGTGCAGACTCGTCCCTGGCTGCGCTGGAACTTCTCAGACTCCTAGACGGCTGAAGCGGCCCGGACTCGAAGATACCCATCACCCTTGCCGAGCCCAGGGTTACGCTGCAGGTAGCGGGTAAGTCCACTTCTTTCCTAGTGGACACGGGGGCTACGTTCTCTGCTTTACCATCTGTTTCAGGACCCCTCACCTCTTCCCACGATACCCGAGTCCACTTGACTCAAACACTAAGCTCCCCTGATGAAGCCCTCCTCCTTCTCCTCCTCCTCGCTCACCTGAGCCGGTCACAGACCCCTCCTAAACTACAAAAGAACTATGGAGATTTTTCATCTGAGAAACCTCTCAACAAGGCCAGAATGCCACCACATGCACTGCGGCCTCAGTTGACTGCCTCCCCACTGGCTGCTCTGCCTCAATTATGCTCACCGCACCCAACTCTCCATTTAAAGGACTCCAGACGTGGACGGCCTTCTTTGGGTGGCACGCCCTCTGTTTCCTTTACCACCAAACGGAAGAGTACTGTAAGTGGTGGCCAGACCCTACGGAGGGTGCCCCTACTATTCCTGTAAATACCACGAGTGGAGCACACTCCAACCCTGACGCTTCACCATCCATGACCCATGGGATCCGAGGTGGGAGAAGGGAGTTCAGGGCAGGCTATACCAAAGCCTTTCCTACTCTTACCCTCAGAGCACTATTTTTATATATCGAACGCGGGTCCTTGCCCCAATCAATAGGACCCTTTACACAACCTCTATCCTCCAACAGGGAGAGTCCCTCCAAAACCTTACTGAACAACACAGGTGAAAAGTGACCCCCTTTTCCTGGCTTACCCTCCTCAATCTAGGGGCTCAGCTTCTTAATCTAACTTTGCTTGACAATATCACTGATTGTTTCCTCTGCGCCTAAATTGACCAATCCCCTATTGCGGCAGTCCCTATACTCACTCCTCTCAAAGTCACAAACTCCCCGGTACCTTTTCTCCTGAAAGATGTGCCTCTCTTTCAAAACCTGATGGGCAGCCCCAAAGTATGCTATACTACTGCGGGTACTTTTTCCTGCAACAAGACCGTGCAGATATCAGGAACCCCCTCCAGCCCCGGTATGTTTTTTTGGTGCAGTGGAATGCTGCTGCGGACCATCAACTCCTCCTCCGCTTTCCCTTGCTTCCTGACTGTGCTGACCCCGCAGCTTATGCATGATGGAGAAGGAGAGCTCAGGGCCAAACTAACCAGCCATGGAGAAAAACGGGCCGTCTTCCTGCCCGCACTAGTGGGTCTGACTTTCACCACGACTCCGGCAGATGGAATGGGCAGCGCCGGGTTAGCACACGGGCTCCAAGCCTCCCACCAGCTGCGGGCTGAGCTAGAGCAGGCCCTTGATGCCTCTGCCACCTCTCTAGCTTCCTTGCAGAGACAAATAACCTCGGTAGCCCAAGTTGCCCTCCAAAATCATAGAGCTCTAGATCTCCTAACTGCAGAAACGGGGGGGACATGTCTCTTTTTACAAGAACAGTGCAGCTTCTATGTAAACAAAAGCGGCATAGTAGAAGAAAATACAAATACCCTACAGAACCTCAGGGACAAACTACACCAAGACCCCACCCCTCTTGAAGCAATGACCCCATGGTGGCGTTCCCTACTCTTTACCACCCTGGCCCTGATCATACAACCAGTCATAATAATCTGCATACTATTATAATCTGCATACTATTAGTGCTTGGCCCATGTTTCCTGAGGTTCCTCCAGGACAGAATTTGCGAAGCCTCCCGGGTTACCTTCAACCAGATGCTGCTTCAGGCCCTAACCTACTCGCCCCTCCCTGACGAACCAGAAACAGCCGACCTCTAGCCTCCCCCTTCCCTCTACGCCCCCTGACAGCAGGAAGTAGCCAGACTGAACACAGAGCCCCTTATCCTATCAAAGAGGTTGGAATTTCAGGGTGGGCAGGGCGGGACAAACTGGCAGCCTAACCGTAACCCGGAAAAGACGGCTGACGTCAAATTGGGGAGCCGAAAAGGCGGGCTTCACTAAAACGGACATTCGCACAGCAACCTGAGCCTGAAGGGGACCACCAATAGCGTATGGCCGCCTGGTTCAAAAGGACCAACCCCCAGCTCCCACAAAGAGAACCACCCAAATTTGCTGCATAAAACCCACCATCTTCCCTGCTTGGGCTCAACTTCCTCGGCCCCGCTCTGCAGACCAGAGAACCTCGCTCAGGTGTGCAAACCCCAGTAAAGCTCTTTACTGCCTGATTTTGTGGCTGATTGGCATTTCGTCCTCGGAGGAGCCTAAGAAAACCTTTCATTCACTTATGAACATAGAGGCTAATACCTTGTTCAAAATATAAGCATATCAAACTCAGTTCTATATAAAAAGCTTAACAAAAAATTTAATGTAATTTATAGCATTCACAGATGAAAGAAGGAAACCCATCATTTCAATAGGTGTAGAAAAAACATTTGATAAAATTTAACAGTAAACTGGAAATAAAAAGAAAGTCCCTTGACCTACTAGAGAGAATGCACCAAAACGCTGTAGCAATTATTATTAGTGAAAAACCACTAGAAGCATTTCTTTTATACTCAGGAGCAAGTCAAAGGTGGCTGTGATTCCTGCTTCTGGTTGGCATTATACTGGAAGTCTTAGCAAACCAGACAGCAAAGGTATACAACTGAAAAGAAGAACAGCAAACTGAAGGCATAAACTGGAAAAAAAAGATGTTATTATAAACAGATGATACGTTTGTCTAGATAATACGCCTTCAAATCTACAAATGATTAAAATTAGTTCAGAGAAGGGTAAAATACACAAAATCCAGAGCATCTCAGCAGAGTTTAACAGAGGGAGACTCGGAGAGAGCAACACAGGGAGCTCCCATGGAATTAGTGATACTATATTCAGTTCCAAGGTAGGTGTACTACAGGTCTTGCTGTATTGCTTCATAATTTATATACGTACACACACATACACATATATATATTCAGGTATGTGCATTTGTATTTTTGAATCATGTAATTCATCACACAATTAAAATTTAAAATGTATTTTTACTTTTTATATTACCCAGTTATTAGTTGTTTTATTCCTTTACAATGAAAATGTAAAAATGTATGTATTTGGAAGAATAAAAGATTAAACACAGAAAAAAACAAAAGCCAATGAAGGGAGCCTGGAGTTTCATGAAGGGGCTGAGGGATGGGCTGGTGCGTGGCAGTGAGGGCGGTTAATAAGGCCACGTCCAATTCAAGTCAGGACGAGGGCTTCCTCGAGGATCGAGAAGAGTCTGCTACATCTGGAGGGAAGACGCATAGCAGTGACCTTTAAGAGGGCAGTTTTTATAGGCTGGCAGGAGGCGGGGCCCAAAAGAAGAGGGTTAAATCATGAATGAATAAATAGCAAAAACCTGGAAGCCACCCAAAGACCCAACAATCAGGGCCTGGTTAAACAACCATAGTACCATTCATAGAAGAAATGATGCTGTGCCCGTACACAGGCGGGCTTACAAAATGAGGTGACGTAAAGAATTTCAGGACACAAAACGGCATTTGTGCGGTCACAATCATGAAAGGACATGCGTGTGCAGTGAGAGGCCGACCGGGATTGGACCAGACCAAAGTCATGTTTGCAGACGCTGTTTCAGGGTTATGCAACTTCATGTTCCGTTTCTGGAATGCTGGCAATCGTCAGCAATTGGCAATGCAATTGGCATTGCAATGCAATGTTTCTTTAAAATAGAAAGAATGGCTCTTGAAGCAATGGAGCCAGCAAGTGGAGAAATCCGAAGGAGCAAAGCAGCTGGAGCAGTGCGCAGGGCCCGGCGGCCGCTGGTGGGGGCGAGTCAGGGCTGCTGCGGAACAGGTAGAGGAGAAGAGGAGCATGGCGATTTCCTCTATTGCTGCCATGTCCTTTTTTTAAAAATAAAAGCTAACGATCCTCTTTTTCACAAATTCAAACAGTGCAAAAGTGTGTGTGTGGGGGGTGGGGGTTAGGACAGAACCCTCAGCCCCCCTCCTACTCCCTGCTCTTGATAGCGTTCCAGAGCTTGTACCCTTTTTTTTCTCCTGCATTTCACTGGCTTTTTATTTTATTTTCACTGGCTTTTTTTTACATGCGTAAGTATTTAATCAATAATAAGAGAAGAACAGCAGTGAAACTTAAATGATAGGATTTATCACTATTTTTCGTGTAAATAATGCAGAAAAATTTCTCAAAGTCAAGAGCATAGCAATCATTTCAATCTGTACAAAATCAGTCTCAGTTCTACATAGACAGTGTATCTATGAATTCAGCTGCTGTGATGAATTGCCAATTTGCAAATCACAAATATAAATGTGCCTGGTTATGTGTCCTATTCCTCATTTCATTGGCTTCTGTAAATTACAGAGTTAGATAGGCTTGTTAAAATACAGGATCCGAGAATGTAAACAGTGAAATCTCCCATCCGCCAGATATTACAGGTTTTGTAATATCAGGTTTTGTACAGATATTACCAACGTCTGTTGGTAGTCTGCAAAAGGTCCTTCCAGACTTTTTTGTCTGTGTGCATGTAAATATATATATTATGTATACGCATCTTCATTGACAACTTCATGATGGGTTGTTTTTACAAAAGCAAGACCATGTTCCACCTACAGTTCATCAGTTTCACTCTACAATATGTTATGGAAGATCTCTCCCAAGTCACTACATAGAATTACCTTTACGCTTATGCATAGTTAATATTCCATGGCACACAAT
This sequence comes from Carollia perspicillata, assembly GCA_004027735.1. NCBI lineage: Eukaryota > Metazoa > Chordata > Mammalia > Chiroptera > Phyllostomidae > Carollia > Carollia perspicillata. Next base: position 23,825 of record PVKM010017756.1, read on the forward strand.
TGGAAGATAAGTTTCAGAAAACAGAACAGGGACATCCTTCTTTTCCCATGACTGGCAGAGAAGACAAAAGATTCATGATGGCAAGAGCCATTGATGCAGGGGGACCGGGAGTGGGAATAGGAGTGGGAGCAAGCCGACAGAGGTTTTCTTTCTACCTTCTTAAGCCACAATCCTATCCAGATCTAGTTAAGTCACACAGAACTGCAAAGGGGGTGGGTTGTGATTTGAACCTGAGTGATAAGGCCACCTCTGCAGGGGGAAAGCGTGGGGGGCCCAACTTCCTTGAGTGACCTGTTCTTCTCTGGTGGTGGCTAGGCAGAATCCACTCATCAGAAATCTTAAGGGCAGTCCCTAGAACAGTGGTTCTCTAGGTGTGGTCCAGGTGCCAGCAGCAGCAACATCAACTAGGAAACCAGGAAGAAATGCAAATTCTCGGGCCCACCTCAGTGCCACTTCAGCATCTCTGGCCGGGACCTGGCAGTCCCCGAGTCACGAGCCCCTCAGGCGATGCAGATGCATGCTCAACTTTGAGTACTTTTGCTCTAGAATGTGGACTTGAGTCTGACAGCTGCCCGCTTTCTTAGGAGACAGGGACGGGTCAGCCCTGAAGGAGATAGGTTGGTCTTTATTACCTCCAGGCTGCACACAAAGTCAGCTACAACCCTCTACCAACCACCAGTAGTCCCCGAACAGCCCTCCCCTCCCTCCCCTCCCTTCTGGGGAGATCAGGCCTCTCCCTACAAAAAGAGCACCACAGAAGGGGAGGGTGACTGCAAACCCACTGCTTCCCACGTTCCCTCAAGTGTGTCCCCTCCCCCCCTGCCCCCGTTTGAGGCATCCCCTCTCCTGGGCATTGCCCTTTGCTGGATGGAGGGCAGAGGGGGCAGAGAAGCTTTCAAATGCTGGGGAGGAAATGGGATGTGGCTTCAGTGTGGCTGGGGTGGCGGAGGGAGCTGGAGGAAGAGGAGAAAGGCAGGGAGAGGAAGAATGTCCTCATTTTACCCAGCTGCTTCTGCCTGCACCTGTTCCGCTGAGGTCTGAGGAACACAGCAAAGGACATGCGGCCCGTCTAGAGGGGCCCCTTCCCACACTGCAGTGGGGCCCCATTAACCGACAGGAAAACTGTGAATGGGTTCAGGTGGCAGAGAGGAGGGGCTGGGGAAAACAGCTGGGCTCCTCTGGGCGGGTGGAGCAACTGTCTCGTCACCCCCAGGCTCTCAGAGTTTAGGGCAAGGGGTGGGAGGGTTGGGTGGGTCAGGACCAGATCAGAGACCTGCCGATTTCCGTCAGATTCTGAATGGCACTCCACTGGAGAGAGAGAAGCTGGAGTAGAAGGGGTGCACACCCGAATGCCGGGGAGGTTCCCGGCGGTGAAGCCCTGCAACATTCCACAGCATTCTTTAGTTATGCTCTAGGCAATAACCTTCATTTAAGCTGTCAGAGAACCATCTTGTTAGACCAGGCCTTGGGCAAGTTCCCCTTTGCAAGCCTCCATTCCCCGAATGGCAGAGGGAGGTGGAGATGCCAGAAGCAAGCCTCGAGTCTGGGAGAAAGCAGGGTCCCCTTGAGGACAATTAGTGTGGTTGGAGCAGGGGGGGCACACAGGAAGAAATGCAGGGTGAGGCTGGAAAGATGAGGTGGGGTGCTATGGGTTGGATTGTGTCCCCCCAAACGGTATGTTGGAGCTCCAACCCCCAGTACCTCAGAAGTGGCCTTGTTTGGAAACAGAGTTGCTGTAGCTGTAATTAAGATGAGGTCGTACTAGAGGATGGTGGGCCCTCAAATCTGATACGACCCAT
>PVKM010017757.1:0-25616 GCA_004027735.1 Carollia perspicillata
AGATGCTCTTCTCTGATGCCTACTCCTTCTGCCTGCACATATGATAACAGCCCAGCTTTCTACACAAGGGTATGATCACTGTTAATTTCCTTCTCTTTATATTACATCACCTTCTGCTTGGTAGTGAATTATTCTCATCAGCAAACATTCTGCTAAACCTAACAAAAAAATCTTCTACTGCCCCCACTTCCACCAACCAGCTCTTCATCCCATTTTTCTATTCCCTATGTGGCCAAAATCCTCCAAAGTTGTCCATACCCCATCACCTCCCTCTTCTCTTCTCTCTTTTCAATCAGAATCTCTCCATCATTCTTCATAAATTTTCTTGAAAAGGTCGTCAGTGTCTTCCACTCTGCTAAACCCGCTGGTCAATCTGTGATGTTTCACAATGGCATCTGACACCACTGATTACTCCTTTCTTGATACACTTCAGCACTGTTTTTACTTTGTTTGATGACACCCGATTCTTAGTCTTCCTTCTACCTCAGTGGCCGCTCCTTCTCAATTTCTCCCTGCAGGTTTCTTCTCTTCTCCCACAGATGGCATGCCCCAGAACTCAGTCCTTGGTCCATTTCTCTTCTCTGCCTACACATACTCCCTTATGGATCTCAACCAGTCTCATGACTTTGTATTTAAACAGCAAAATGCCAATTACTCACAAATCACTTTGAATTCTGGGGCTGTATATCCAACTGCCTACCTGACAACTCCACTTAATTTATCCAAAATTAACCTCAAAACCTCCCCTCTCTAGCTACACCCTTCTCTGAATTATAAGTGGCATTTCCACTCATCCATTTTCTCAGGCCCAACATCTTGAAGTCAGATCCTCTTTCTCACCTTTTTGCATCCAATTTATCAGAAAATTTTCTTGGCTCTCAGTTGGATTTATACATATGTATATATATCTTATTTACTTATCTTAATCCATCTGGAACCTACTGTAGTATAAATATAAAACAAAATCCTAAGATTTATATTTTTCAAACAAAACAAAATAAAAAACACTTGTTCTATCACCACTTGATAAATAATGCTTCCTGGTGAGCATTTTTGATTTGTAGACTCTACATTTTCTTTGGCTTAGCAAAGTTTTTTCTATTATAACTTTGGTATCTTCTGTTTTTCTAGGATTTTCTTCAGAAATATCTGTAGTCTATTCTTGCCTCTGAGTTTCCTGTCATTTCAAAACATCTCTGAAACTGGAATGTGTCTTATAATTGATGGCATCTTACATCTGGCCAGGCGGCTGTCATGACACAACTGTCACTGCTGCACAGGTATGAATTTGTTGAAGAATGAGCTTACTAAAAACCCTAGGACTTGATTATTTTTTTCTGGTGAAACAGCTGGATAACTGCAACCCCCGAGACATTTTAGTCAACAAGCCAACTGAGAAAGGAACCCCAGAGCCCAGGTTATTATCAAAAAACCTTTGGTTAATACTTTCTGGCAATATTAAGTGACAGCATCAAAACCTGCACAATGCCATCAGGAGCTTGGGAAAAAATGCCAAAGACATACTGGAGAACTCTTAAGAAATGTTCTTGATGGCACAGGAGATAATGTCATGTGGAACACCACAGACATCAACTCTACACCAGTAGTTTAAAAAGTTGGATTCAACTTGAAGAAGTGTGGGGAAGACTTTAATCAATTTATATTGCTATATCATCATTTTTAGGAATGCTGTAACACTGATTAAAATTTATTAAATACTTTCAAAGATTGTTTGGTAAATGTAAAATACAAATTCTAAGTGATAAGAAAGCATTGTATTACAGTTTGCTAGTTTTTGCCCCTAGTGTTACAGGGGATGCACATGACACTGGGCAGAACCTCGGATCTGGTAAACGAGGTGTCTATAGTCACAATACTTTGCCCATCTCTAGTGATGGGAGTCACCAGCATCTGCTGCCTCAATTTCTGCAATAGCCCCACTTGAGTCTGTTTGAGTGTAACCTTATTCTCTACCTGCCATCTATTTTTCAAGTCTGCAGTCAGTTCTCCCTTAAAAACTGAAGCTGTATCAGAAGAACTCAAGTCTGCAATGCCTTTGTATCTCACTCAGAGTAAATGCCAAAGTCCTTACAGTGACCCTCAGGATCCGGATGATCTCGCCAACCCCCACCATCGAACCTCTGACTCAGCTCCTCCTACAGTCTTCCGCGTGCCTTTCTACTTCACTTCACGCTATTCTTCAAACAGGCCACACATGCTCCTGCTTTAGCACACACATTCCCCTGACTGTTCCCTCTGTCTGGAACATTCTTCATCTATATATCCATTTAGTTAACTCCCTCACTTCTTCAAAAGTCTCTGCTCAAGTCTTAGCTTGAGCAAAGGTGAGCAAACTGTACATCCCATGTTCTGTGTTTGGTACTCCCCCAAGCTGTTTTGTTTTTTCTTTCTTTGAAAAGTCCTTAAAAACCTTTTTAAAATGCCATGATTTACTTATTTGTGATGTACTGTCCATTCTCAGTCCTCCAGCTTGAATACCCCGAAAGGACAGAGACCTTCGCCTTCCCTGTTTTCTTCAGTGATGCACAGCCAAGCACAGACCCTGCCATACAGTGTGCACGCGATATACAGGGAATTAGTGAATGACTACAACTGCTTTGTCGCCACTTGCTGAAAAGTCCAACAATACCAAAAATAATTCAAATAAATGCAGAGTGACATTAAAAAGTATATTTTAATAATCATTTCTGATTTTTTTTTAGCCATAACAAGGTTTCCTTGTACAAGCTGTCCAGTGCAATTTGAAGTTTAATTGCTGAAGGTCAACACCAACTAGAGAAAGATTTCTATTCTACACACGGCATATAAGCTGAATGTCAGTTTGTATGTCAGTAAGAATGCATTCTAAACGTGCTCAGCATTAGTTTCTCTATAACTTGTTTAAAATTAAAAATGCAAAAATGCTTTAAAAAAAGTTATGTCTTACCGGTAGGTCAGTGAAGGCAATACCTTAAAAAAAAAAGAGAAAAGGTGGTATTAGAAGCTGGTTTTCGAAGGCAGACTATGGCAACAAGTTAAATTTCTAACTAAAACAAAGAAAAGGAATAGAAAAGGCAGAAAAGAAAAAACTGAATACCTAAATACAAAACAACGAGAGTAGTATTTTTCTCAATAACACTAACAGGTCTGAGTGAATGCTGAGCCCTTTTTCGATATCATCATCCTTATTAGTTAGACACCAATTTCATTTTTGTCAAACTGCTATTGACTCCAGGATTTTTAAAATGATTTTTAGGTATATCTTCAAAGCAATACTAGAAATCATTAAGCAAATTGGTTGCAAAATAGTCACATCTGGATTTTGACCAATACCCAAAGTGCTTTATCCAGCCTTATCTTTTAATCTTCCTCACTCAGATTTAGCTGTTAAATAATTTTGACAAAAGGGAAATATCATAATAGACAAGTTAAACAATGAAAAATACAGTATTTTGTTTCTTTAAAAAATTAAAACCTCTTACAAAAGCACATTCTTGAATAACCTTTGACTACTCTGGGAAACAATTCCTCTTTCAAAGAATAAAGATTTATACAGTGAGAATTTCTCTTGAATGTCCTGACAGCAATTTCAACGCAGTCATGTTCCGAATACACTTGAACAAGGTTAATATCATTGGAATAAGTTACTGCCATCCCAAGTGATGATTTAAGAATCTCTCTTCAAAAATTAAAATACATTACTGAGCCGAAGATAATAAACTGTATGTTTCTACAGAACCTCGCTCCTATATTTAAAAAGACTGAGCTCTAAGGTGAGGGGCGGAGTGATGCTGGTGAGCTGGTTAATCTCAAACCTTCTGGTCTGAACACAGGTTAAAACAAGTGACCACACCCGCCCTGGCCCTGCAGTGCTGATCGCCATCTAAACGGTGAGGGCATTTCCGTTCAATTATCCTCAGGGTCTCTTACCACTGGACATTCTATGACTCTATGATTATGCTGCACCATCAGAAAACTGGCTCTATTTATTAAAGCACTGAAATTAAAAGACAAATTGACTATAAATCTCCACTATATATTTTAAATAAATGTGTAAAAACAGTGCTTTGTAAGTTCAAGCCCATTCAATAACTAGTGAATTCATGTTGGCTTGTTGGAAGGAAAGGAAAGCAAAGCTGGAGGTCCTCCCCCGCTCCCCCAGGAAAATACTCTGATTACTTTCAGCTTCATTAGTAAATAGAAAGCAAAGTGACTGTGGGCCAAATATGAAAATTTGCTCTAAAAATTTCAGAATGCTTTACAAAAAGCATTAAAGAATAAATAATTTAATAAAATTTTGCCATATGTCTTTGACATTTTTCATAAAATAGTAACTTAATCTTTTTCTCAAAGATGTCCATATGAAACAAAACTGCCTAAATTTATATTTTTTCAGTAAAAAATTCCTTTTTGCCATTAATTACTGAAATCTTCACTCTTTACTAAAAACTGTAATCAAAGTGCAACTTAATTTCATAGATTAATACTTTTGATCACTGCCAAATATAACTACCCCAGCCTATACACAGTTAAACCCAAAAAGATGCCAGTTTAACAAGTTGGTATAATTACTTTAATACAGAGAAAGCAAGCTTTTTATGTAAGTTCTGATTTCCTGATTTGTCAAGAGGCTTTTTGAAAAGTGATCTTCATTTGATTAATGCTATTCATTAAAATAAAGTAAAAAAAAAATCAGGTTAAGTTAACCTGGATACTGAAATGTTTCCTTTTAATTGTTTTCCCCATAAAAACCTTTCCATTTCTCCTTATATGGTAAATAAGTACATACTGTGAAAACCTTCATGAGACAGAAACTAAAGATGTATCGGCTCTTGGGCAGAAATTATCCACTTTGGGAAGTATGAAAGATCTCCTAGATGCTAGAATCTGGACCAGAGGTGAGCACATTTCTCCTACAAAGGGCCGGAGAGTAAATATTTTCTGCTCTCTAGGCCATATGGCCCTGTAACAACTATTCAATTCCGCCACTGAAGCAGGAAAGCAGCCACACACAGTACATGAAAATGGATGTGGCTGCATTCCACTGAATCTTTAGTTCTAAAGGAGTACTGGACCCCTGGCACCTAGCCTGGTCTCTGGCAAACGATGATAATAAACAACCTTTACTGACCACTATGAGTCAAGCAATCACCCGAGAACTACACAGGCGTCATTTCAGTTCAATCCAACAACCTTAACGAAGCAGGTACTACAGGGTCCCATTTCATACAAACTGAGGCACAGAAATGTTAAGTAACTGGCACAAGGCCACATGGTCTAAACCAAGAGATAAAGTCAGACGACTAAAGAACCCACTTACTGAACATTAAACTGCTTTTCTACTGCCTCTCTCTGTGCTTAATAAATATTAACTTATGAATAATAATACCGAATATTTCTAATTTACTTAAAATTTGAATGTAATTCCATCATTAGTTACCCCTTTAAAAATCTCGTATTTTAAAAAGTTTTCTTACTCAAGAGAAAATTTCAAATTTAAATATCTGTAAAAACCTAATAGACAAAAAACCAAACTGACATCTTCCCATCTTCTGAAATAAAATATCTTCTCTGGAATAAAGTTTAAAAAACTAACGTTTTTTAAAAAAGTGTAAAAGACTAATATTAATTTTAAAAACATGTACTTTGCATTTCTGAACCAAAGGTCATACCTTAAGAGATTTCTCCCATTTGAGATGTTAAAGTATCTTTAGTGGCCAGATCAACTAAGACTATCGCAGTTAACTGCTTTGATAAGTCAAAGCCAGAACACGAACAACAAATGAACTGAAGGAGGTGCACCTTTGAGGAACCAGTTAGCCACAACAAACAAATTCAAATATCATATTATTTGCATAGCAACCTTAACATTCTTGTACTGGTAAGAATGCAGGTGACCTTTGAACAAAGCAGAGCTTAGAGGCACTGACCCCTGTGCAGTTGAAAATCCAGCTGTAACTTATGACTTCCCTAAAAAGCTTAACGATGAATAGCCTACTGCTGACCAGAAGCCTTATCAATAACATAAACAGTCTATCAACACACATACTGTCTATGTATTATACCCTGTATTCATACAATAAAGCTAGAGAAAAGAAAAAGTTACTAAGAAAATCATAAGGAAGAAAAAACACATTTATAGTACCGTATGTATTTATTGAAAGAAATACACCTGTAAGTGGACCTGTGCAGTCCAGACCTGTGCTGTTCAAGGCTCAACCGTGTATAAGGATCCTTTGTGGACTTGGGGCAATCTTGAAGTCAGATAATACAGAACTTTCAGAATCAATATCACCGATCAGAAGGAAAAGTTTAGAAGTATGTTGAGACACTAAGAAAAATAGCTATTACCAATGCAACTGGACATTCAGAATTTTCTACTATGAATGACAGAGTAGTTTTTGTGTTATTAAAGAACATTTACTACATGTCTAAGCATACTCTCTGCAGTCTAGTTTCTAAATAATGTTTATAAGCAAACTGAAAGTTCTGACTTCTGGGGTTACTTAGTTTTTGCCTCCTTTCACTTCAAACAGTAAAAGTAATGTGAAATCTTTTTGTTTTTATACAGGATACCATCAGTTTTGGTATCCTTTACACTTTCCATAATACAAATAGCAAAACCTAAAAATACTTCGAAGAAATGGGAGTGTAACAAGCATATGTAATTTTTAAATCCTTATCCAAAGACGTGCTTATTAATTTTATAGAGAGTGAAAGAAAGGGAGAGAAACATCAGTGTGAGACAGAAACATTCATCAACTGCCCCCTGTAAATGCTCCAACCAGGGACCAAACCTCGACCGAGGCATGTGCCCTGAATGGGAATCAAACCCTCAACCTTTCAGATTATGGAACCACACTCCAACCAACTGAGCCACACTGGCGAGGACCAATCATATGTAATTTAAGTTTGAAGTATTATGAGTTCATATTTAACTAAAAATCCTAATTTCCTGTTAGTCTTACAATGGATGGGTATCTTTATATTTTCATTAATCTATTTGCTTCTTAGTCACCTGTCTTTTATTCTTAGAAATTTTGCTGTTACTTGTTTAATTCTGATCCCTTTTGCAGAACTTACAGGCACCATCCTTTATCAATCTTTGTTAGCAGGCATGACCTTTTAGTGTGTTAATGCCCTTAATTTGGTTGGTAGCATCAAGCTTTTCCTTCGTATGTTATTTTGCCCTCATGCTGAACTGCTGAACTAAAAACTGACAGCCCATTTTTTTAGTACCTGTTAACTTAGAGAACTGAATCAAATTTAATTGAATATGGGCTTTATTCAAAGCAAAGCAGAAAACACTTAGGAATTCTATTACTAGAATAAATAGCTGAACATGGAAATCATCTACACAGTTATTCCTACACATGTGACACAGTGCAGCCTTCACAGAATGCAACTTCCCACCAATTTCGCAACTTTCACCCAGAAGGAACAGAGAAATAATCTCCAGATGCATATATTTATAAAGGAGAATTGCGTAACTAATATGACTACCATGATGCAAGTATAATAATCACAGTATTTGGTTATTTTACATGCAATACATTATCTTAGTACCTAAACTATGTCCATTCTTGGTGTAGAAGCAGGTATTGTTGATAAGGTTAACACAACAACCAATGACATCACCAGTCGTAAATGTTGGTCCATAAGGTTGTCCCGTTCCGGAAGAACAAAATGAATGTCCGTCATCCCCATGATAACCATATGAATGCTTATCCCAGCCTAAAGAGAAAGTATTCACAACGAAATGTAAAGTTCCTTCGTGCTAGAGGTATTCACTAAGATGACAAAATAAGCAAGAGCAGCACAACAGATACGAGATAAAATTCTCAAATGTACATAATAAACTCTCAACAATTACACTACATAATTTTTTATATTGCAGTACTGTTTAGAACATTAAGGAAAATAAATTCAGCACAAAGAACAGTAGAACATGTATTAAACAGAGGTTTCCTACCAGAAAAAAAAATGCAAGACGGTTTCACGCATATTTACTTTGCTAATAGACCAAAGGAATTCTGCTTTGATTTGGTTTTGACAGACACACAGACACACACACAGTTTAGTATAAAATAAATTTTTCTGTTTTGCTTTCTATTTTGAAAATGTTTCCTCCAAAATTACTTTTAAACACTAATAAATAAAACACTAGAAAATATAATCCAAAAGTCACTTCCATGTGATTAATGGTTTCAAGAAGCAGTTCTGCCATTTGGATTCACACCTTCTTTAGTGTACCTTTCACATCAGGCCTACATTCCCAGAATATCAAACAAATGAAAATGGGTGAAAAGCCAAGTATGTGTTGGTTAGCAAACAAAACCAACCACACCCAGTAAAATATTTAAAGCTAATATGACTATGTACTAGAAGTTAAAAATATCAAAAAACAAACAGGCAAAAACAAAACAAGAAAATGCATGGTATATATGTTTTGCCAAATAGCATAAAATTTAAATTTATTACAAAAACTCAAGCTTCACTTTCAACCTATAGTAGAGTTGGCAAAAATAAAAAAAATACATCAATGTATTTAACTATTTCAAGTCATTAATTAAAAGTTTAGCCACAAAGAGCTATGAGACTGTACAATCAATCACTACAATCAGTGATAGTTCAATCACTACTGTACCTGGTAGTCTATTCATGTTCACGCCTTGAGCAGAGAGACCAATTCCCATGTAACTGTTAAAAGAAAAGAAGAGAAAAGAAAAGAAAAGGAAGGAAGGAAGGAAGGAAGAAAAGGTTATTATAGTGATACATGTATAAATTACCAAACATTCTGAAATATTATCAAAACCACATCCAAGTTTGAAATTCATAGGTTACAAAAAAGTTATTGCAATTCATTAAATAGCAAAAGAGCAATATTAAGCAACAATAAAACTTGTATCACAGCAAATTCTAATAATCATTCATAAACGCACCCAAAGTACTGGTAAAAATTATGCATTTTATTAACAAAAAAAATCCTCCTGACTTATCTACGCATAAATATTTAGGATTTAGACTTCTAACAAAAAGTACTGAAGGGCTTGTAGAAGAAAAAAGAAATGTTAAATAAGAAACAAATGTGTGTGAAAAAGGACACGGTAAAAATCTAGACCACACATCTACATAAAAGAACATGGATATGTACTTGGAAAAATTGCCAACTTCATATAAAAACATCTGACCTCCTTAATAAAATTACACTGAAAAGTATGTACTGTAGGGTATCCATATATTGGTTTTCTCAAAGTGTTTTGGCAAATTGACAGAACCGACTTAAACAGGAAACTCTAAATAATTAATTTATGAAACTAGAAGAACAAAATTTTCTCCACAGAAGAAATACAAGACGAAAGGTAATTATTAAGGTATACAATTCATTTTAAAAGGTTATAAATATTAATAAAACCTGATAAAGGTAGTTTGAAAAAAGTCTCGAACAATACATTTGTAAGTACAGATGCAAAAACAAAAACTAAATAAAAGAGCAACTGAATCCAAATTGTTAAAAAACTAATTGTGATTGTATCAAGATTAAAAAGGGCACTTGACAAATTTCAGCTACCATTCTTAATAAAAACTCAAGATACAAATAAAAGGAAACTACTTAAATATGACATGCGTTTTTACAAATTGATTAAGAGCAAGCAAGATACTCAACAGTGAGACACTGAAGCCATTTCTGTTACAATCAGGAACATGGAGATGCCTACGACAGTTAACTGTTGTTTTGAATCTTTTACATAATTTAATAAAATTAGAAAACTAAATAACCTGTAAAACTGTAAGAAGATATAAAATTATCTTTATTTTTAGTTGTTGTGATTCTAAAGTGTTTAGAATTACTTAGGGGTTTTGGCAAAATGACTGGATATAAGAAAAACACTTTAATTTCTTTCCTAATAATAAAGTAGTGTCTGTATATATACCAATCAAAATAACCAGAGAAATGATTACACAGGAATAAAGATCTCATGTAAAGCTCAAAAATGATATATTAAAAGCCACAAACAAATGGGTACACTATGTATCTGGATAATTTGACAACATAAAATGGGGATGTTTCCAAAGTTAATACATACATGTAATGAGACTGAAAATAGTTTATAAATGATTTTCTTAAACTGGATAATATGATTTTGAAGTTCACATGTCAAAATATAGATTTGTTATCAAACATGGAATTTCTTTAAAAATAACATAGCTTCTTGCCTACTAGATCAAACATGGAATTTCTTTAAAAATAACATAGCTTCTTGCCTACTAGATATTAAAATTCAGTTACCTGAATTCACAAAAGCAGTATCACTAAAAGAGCATGTGTTAAGTGAGACAAGAGTGACACAACATTAAGGAACAACATTTAGATGTCTAGTCAGGAAGATCCATTAAGCGTGTATTGATTTCAGCCCCTTTGTTCCAAATCCAACACAGAGTGAAAGTATTTAAAAAAAAGAAAAGACAAGGAACAAGTCAATCTTTGAGAAGAAACTCAAAGCTGTGAGCCAGGGCACAGCTATGTCAAGGGGAAAGGGAAAGTACTAGCCTCCTGACTAAGATCTGAATGAAGCTGTTGAATGATCAGTGACGAATTCTGAAATTCTAATACCATCTTGAAGAACAAACCTGGAAGCCGTTAATGTAGACCTGGTTTCAGACTAGAGGCCCAGGGGTTACAAAGCAAGTACAAACAGTAATAAAGAGAAAATAAGTATAGAAAAAGGTGAATAAAATGAAGAAAAAAATGTAAACTTCCTATTAAAATGAGACCAAAAACCCTAAAATTCTAAAATATACCAAAAAAATATGTCAGACTGAACTCTGGTCAAGATGGCAACACAGGTAAATACAATACTTTCCTCCTCCCACAACCACATCAAAATTACAACTGAAAAACAGACTAATCATCATTCAAACACACTTTGAAATCTGGCTGAATGGAAATCCTATACCTAGGGAATTAAAGAAGAAGCCACATGGAGACTGGGGCAAACGAAAAGGCAGAACAGGCTGGTCCCACCACCATGATAGCATCTAAAAACTGCAAGGGATATCTTGGCTGCAGAGGAGGCCCCTGAGAAGTGAAGAGTACTAGCCCCACACCAGGCACCCCATCTCAGGGTTCCAGTGCCAGAAAAAGAAGTCCCCGTAACTTCTGGCTGTAAAAATCAGCAGTGATTAAGTCATTGGGAGACAGAGGGCTTCTGGAGTCTCACGTAGTTCCTGTTAAACGGCTTACATACAAATTAGTGGGACTAACTCCCTCTGAGCTCCAGCACTGGGGTAGCATAGCAACCTGAAAGACACCAGAGACATCTCCCAGGCAGAAATGCTGGCAGAGGCCATTGTTCCGTTGATGATGAGCCCTCTCCACACAGAGCTAGCAGGTGAGCAGCATATCTGAGTCTCCATCATCAGTCTGGCTCACACCACCACACCCAACTTGTGGGCTCACCGAAGCTATTTCTGGGGGCTTTTCCATACAGAGCCCATTTTTGGCTAATGCTTCAGATTTTCCTAATATCTCTCAATAAGCAGCATCAGGCCTCAGTACACCCCATACCTCTCACCAAATGTCCCTAGCCCTAACACCAGCTGGCCTTAGTTTTCAGCTTGCCCTTACCTGGGCAGCTCCAAACCCAGCACAAGTAGTAGCCATCTGCAGATGGCATTGTAACTCATGCCAGGTGGTCCTGGGCAGAACACAGGTGGAGGCTGACCTTCTCCTACACCTCCCTGGAGGACCCAGTGACAGTGCAACCAGTGGATCGCTTCAGACCACACCAAAGCATCACCAGCCAACCACCTCCACAAGTGACACACCCAAGGGGTAGACTCAGTGAGCACCAGAACCCTGTTGAAATAAGTCCTGCTCTGTAGGGTGGACCCTGCACAGCCAATACATCACAGTGGTTAGTGATTAGTAGTTGAAACCAGGCCTTGAAGCTAATTGGCCTGAGGGTAAATATCACCCATCAATGGGCCTACAGCAATCAAGGCTCAACTGTAACAGCAGGATGTACACAGCCCACATGGGGGGAGGGCGGCATACCTCCAGTGCCCAGCTTGGGTGATTGTAGAGGCTGTGCTACTGGATCCTACAAAATACTGACTACATTAGGCAACTCTACTAAGCCTGAGAGATGCAGCAGCTCCACCTAATACACAGAAACAAAGACGGCAAGACTGCCAAAATGAGGAGACACAGACTTGGCCCAAAAGAACAGAACGCAACTCCAGAAAAAGAACTAAACAAAATGGGAGACAAGCAATCTACTACATGCAGAGTTCAAAACACTGGTTATAGGGATACAATAAACTCAGTGAGAACCTTAAGAGAATAAAAAAGGAACAATCAGAAATGAAGGCTACAGTAATTGAAATGAATAACGTATAGGTAATCAACAGTACAGTAGATGAAGCCAAAAACCAAATCACTGATTTGGAAGACAAAGTAGCAGGAAAACACTCAATCAGAGCAACAAAAAGAAAAAAGAATTTTAAAAAATGAGGACAGCTTAAGGGACCTTTGGACATGAATTGAGACAATATCCACACCATAAGGTACAGAAAGAGAAGAGAAAGAACAAGGGACCGAGAACCTATTTGAAGAAATAATGACAGATAACTTCCCTAACTTGGTGAAGGAAAAAGACACACAAGTCTAGGGAGTGCTGAGTCCCAAAAAGAGATACACCCAAAGAGGCCCACACCAAGACACATCATAATTAAAATGCAAAGGTTAAAGACAAAGAGAGAATCTTAAAAAGCAGCAAGAGAGTTAGTTATGTACAAGGGATCTCCCATAAGACTGTCACATGATTTCTCAATAGAAACTTCTCAGGACAGAAGGGATTGGCAAGAAATATTCAAAGTGATGAAAAGCAAGGACCTACGACCAAGATTATTCTACCCAGTAAAACGTGGTCATTTAGAACAAAAGGACAGATAAAATGCTTCCCCAACAAGAAAAAGCTAATGGAGTTCATTGCCACCACCTAATATTATATGAAATGTTGAAGAATATTCTTGAAAATAGAAGAAAAAATTAAAAAAATAAACAGTAACAATGCAATAAATACACATCAACAACTGAATCTAAAAAAAAATAAACAAACAAGAAGAACAGAAACAAGACTTACAGACACAGAGAATGTTGAACGGTTGCCAGATGGGAGGAGGGTTAGGGGAAGGCTGAAAAGGGTGAAGGGCTTAAGTACAAATTGGCTGTAATGCAACAGCCATGGGGATGCACAGCACAACACAGGGAACACAGTCAATAATAGTCTAGTAACTAGTATGGTGTCAGATGGGTGTGAAATTTAGCAGAATGATCACTCAATTATGGGATATCTAATGACTGGGGTGTATACCTGAAACTAACAGAATAATGTATATCAACTATATTTAAAAGTAAAAATGAAGAATAAAATAGGAAAAAGGAAATAAAAAAGGAAAAACTATGTAAGGCCAGTAAAATATACAACTAGAATATGAATTCAGTCTAGATGACATCAACCAGTGGACAGCATACAGAAGTTTTTAATATATTTAAGATATTTCAGAGAGAAAAAGGAATCACTCACTGAAAAATACAAGAGTACCAATAGTTTGAAATAAGTTAGCTGGTAATTTCCCACAACTTAAAAATATTTTTGCATTGAAGGTTCTGAGGAACAAATACTGAGGAGCACAAAAACAAACTCACAGGTAGGCACATTGTAAAATGTCAGCAACAGACACAATCCTAAAAACCTCCAAAGGAATGGAGGGTCACCTCAGAAGAAATGATAACCACACTAACAGCTGACTGCCCCCTAGCAACAGCTGGTAACAATGAACAATGGACAATATATTAAAAATATTTACAGTAAAAAATTAAAAACCTAGAAACTAATATCTGGATAAAACGTCACTCAAGTCTGAGGTCAAAATAAAATATTTTAAGACACTAAAATCTAACACTTTAATATTCAAAACCTCTCATGAAAACTACTATTTGAGCAGATACTTTGGAAGGAAGACAAATACTACTGGAAGAAATGTATAGGATAAAGAAATGATAATCAGCA
The DNA here is from genome assembly GCA_004027735.1 of Carollia perspicillata. NCBI lineage: Eukaryota > Metazoa > Chordata > Mammalia > Chiroptera > Phyllostomidae > Carollia > Carollia perspicillata. The sequence goes on from PVKM010017757.1 coordinate 14,079, forward strand.
CAGAAAAAAAATGTCGTTAAAATGTATTCACTGTAAAAAATCCATAAAATCCATGCATGCCATAAAATCCATAAAAATCCAGAGGTTAAAAATCCATTATCCATGCATGCCAGAATACAATTCAAAATTACCTGACATACAAAGACACAGGAAAACATGACCTAGGTCAAAGAGAAAAGAAGAAAGAGAAGATCGAGTGTTTGCAATTAGCAGATAAGAGTTAAAGCAGCTACTGTTAAAACACTCAAGGATGTAAAGGGAAATACGCTTGTATTGAATGGAGTGATAGAAATTTTCAACAAAGTAAAAGGAACAATAAAAATGACCAAATGGTAATTCTGGAGTGGAAAATACCTGAAATAAATATTTACTAATATACTACTGGCATATTAGAAATGGCAAAATGAGTAAGTAAACATTAAGACAGAACCAATCTGAAGAGGAGAGAAAAAATATTCAGAAGGGGAAAGAAAAAAAACAACAGTTCCTGGGACAATATCCGGGTCCCAGGGTCTAAGAGACATGTAAAGAGTCTCACAAGAAGAAAAGGAGAGAAAAGGGCAAAAACATTTTTTTGAGAAAAAAACTTTTTTTACAGATTCAAGATGCATAGCAAACATCAGCAAGAAAAAGACCCCTAGGCACAAATCATGAACTGCTGAAAAGTAAGAATAAAGAGGTAATACTGAATATAACCAGGAAAAAAGGACAATCTCATAGGATTACAGAGATGAAAATTCACCGATTTCTTGTAAGAAAATATGAAAGACAGAAGACAGTAGAATGAAATATTTAAAAGTAGAAAAAGGGAAGTGGGGGATCCATACCAACAGTTATATTCAGGAAAATATCCTCCAAGAATTAAAATAAAATGAAAATATTTTCAGATAAAAGAAAAATAATAGGATGTGTTGTCACTAAATAATAACCACTAAAAAACTGCAAAAAGATATAGTTAGAAAGCCACCAGGTAAATTAAAATGAAATTCTAGTGATATATCACAACGATGACAATCTATGAAACCCAGGTAGTGTTTACCCAGGAATGCAAGGTTAGTTTAACATCCAAACGTCAATAAATGTACTTTACCAACTTAGGAAAAAACACCACTGATTATTTAAATAGTTGCAGGGAAAAAAAGTATTTGAAAGAATTCAATACCCACTCACAATAAAAACTATTAGCACGCTAGAAAGAAAAGGGAACTTCCACAGTCTACATTCACAAAAAGTCCCTGAACCTAGCATATTTAATAGTAAAACACTGAATGTTATTCCCCTAAGAACAAAGCAAAAATGCCACCTCTCAATATTTATACTCAAAATTATACTTCAAATTCTAGACATTTCATGTTAAAGGGACTTATCTAAGAAAAAGATGATAAAAAATACGAACAGTAAAGTGACAACAAACTCACAACTATCAACAACTGACCTAAAAAACCAAAACCAAAAACAAAAAGGAACTAAGAAAACAACTAGAAAAGGAACAGAATCACAGAAATGGAGATCCCATGAAGGGTTATCAGCAGGGAGGGGACGGGGGAGACTGGGGCAAAAGATACAGGGAATAAGAAGCATTAAAGGTAGGTACGAAATAGACAGGGGGAGGTTAAGAACAGTATAGGACCCTGGCTGGTGTAGCTCAGTGGATTGAGCGTGGCCTGAGAACCAAAGTGCTGCAGGTTCGATTCCCATTCAGGGGACTCCCGGGTTGCTGGTCAGGTCCCCAGTTGGGGGCATATGAGATGTGAGGAGCAACCACACTTTGAAGTTTCTCGCTCTCTCTTTCTCCTTCCCTTTGCTCGCTTTCCCCTCTTCCTAAAATAAAATCTAAAAAATAAAAGAAAAAAAAAGAACAGTATAGGAAATGGAGAAGCCAAAGAACTTATATGTATGAGCCATGGACATGAACTGAGGGGTGGGATGCTGGTGGGGTCGGGGGGCAAGGGAGAGGGGAATAAAGGTGGGAAAATGGGACAACTGTAATAGCATAATCAATAAAATATACTTAAACAAATAAGAAAATGACAGTTAAAACCACACCAAAATATCATTATACACTCAGCTGATTACAAGATCTCTCCAGAAGCTATCCAGCCATGTAACATGAAAAAGAGACATTTACTAAAGAAGACAAAAAGATATAAGAAACATTGTACACAGGACAGTGACTCCTCAGCCCTTCAAAGTAGGCACTCTGAGACCTCACACAGTTCTCTCAATCATCATCAGCTGTCCTGCTGCATTTTCCTAAACTCACTGACAGGCTAAAATCTCTTCCCTTTCAAAGGTGATTTTAGTTTTGGAAAAGCCAGAAGTTGCAGGGTGCCAAATCTAGGCTGTAGCAGGGCTGAGTCACCTGGGTGACTTGATGTTTTGACAGAAAACTCTGCAAGAGATATGATGCACAAGTGGGTATGTGTCAGGATGAAAGTGCCAATCACTAGTTGTCCACAGCTGTGGCCTTCTGAATCATTCAAATAGTTTCCATAGAGGAATGTTCAAGCTTAACACAAAATCTGATGCAGACTCATTGTTCTACTAGCTCAGTCATTGTGAATGTGATGGCCACACAATACACACACTCAATGGCGTCTACTGCCCCCACTGACTAGTGCAGTGAAGTGTCATTGTTCGTGCACGTGCATTCCATCCAGTTCACTCTCCTTGGCTGCCAGGTTATATTGACATCATGCACACCATTCTCATTATGTTAAAAATGGCTGGACTTTTTCCAGATAGACCTTGTATTTAAAATTTCAAGGACTGACAATGTCAGTGTTGCCAAGAGTTAGCACAATAAAAATTTTCATAGATGGTTGGCGGGAATTTAAAACAGTACAACCTCTTTGAAATGGTGGCTGGCAGTTTCTGGTAAGACTGAACATGTACCTACCCCAGGACACCACCATTCTACTTATAAGAGAAAAGAGGGCATATGTTCAACCAAAAGACTTCTATAAATATTTTCATAGCTGCTTTATTCACAAAACCCTGAAACACCTTGGGTTTCTATCAACAAACCAATGGATACACAAGTTGTGGTATATTCTACTCAGAAATATAAAAAGGCTGAGGGAGTCCCTCCCCCACACCACAGATGCCATCTTTCTTGGGTGGAACACTCCCTTCCTAGGTAGTAGCCTGGGGGAAAAGCATTAGCCCCACCCTCTGGGCTCTCTCTAACCCCACCATGCAGAGCTTGGGACATGATGAGGAGTTAGCTTCCTTGGCCAGGGTGTAAAGGTGTGGGCAGACTCAGGAAATATCAGCGACTAAGTTATGTGGCTTTGGAGCAGACAGGCCATTCCCCTCAGCTTCCCGTGAACTTATTGATGTCCCCCCTGCCCCGCCAATGCCACATTGCAGGCAACCAGCAACCCCACACTCCTGACTCCTGGTAGTTCCACCCTGCCACGGTCTGGGTAGAGTCCAGGACAGACTGAGCTGAGTGGCACTGAGGCAGGGGCCACTACCCTACCTTCTCCCAAGTCTAATAGGCATCTCCCCTTCACAGGAGATGCACTAAACCCATCCTCCTTACTCCCAGCACCTCTGCCTGCTGAAACAAGGCTCCTGGCAGAACTGCGGATAGACTGAGTTTGAGCTGTCTGGCTCTAGGACTGGGGACCATTTTTCCTTGCTCAACTAGTAAAAAACACTCCCTTCACATGCTCAAATCTTGGTTTATTTGGGCCTGATGCACTCTGTTGGCCCCACCCTGATGATTTTGTGATACCCCACCCCAGCACAAAGGTCTGCAGACATTGGCTGGTGGCAGCAAGACTTGGTATACTCTGGGACATTTGCTGAGTGGCCTCATACCTAAAACTGGAACTGAGTTTGAACTGTATCAATCTGGTGAACACCACTCACTCCTACCTGGTAACTCACTAAGAACCTACCCCATGCAATTTGAGTATCACCAGAGGCTCTGTAGGTGACTGAGCATAACAGGCAGGCAGCAGGCAAGGGCAGATCTCAGGGGTGCCTTGGGAATTTTGCTGACATGCCTCTAAAATAGGCCTTGGTACACAACTTTATCCTTTTAACACACACCCAGGCCCAGCAGAAGCAGCCACAAACTGCATCACTTTGTAGCACCACACAGGTAGCTAAGGGCCAGTCACAGGCAGAATCTAACATCGGCCTACACCAGAATCCCTCCCAAGAGGCTCCAGAACCAACACACCCATTGGCAAGCTTCAGATAACATCAGAGAAGGATTCAATTAGCTTTACAAGTAGCATATCCAAAGGGCGACCTAGGCAGGCAACAGACCTTGCTGTAGTGAATTCTGCTTCATGTAGTCAGCAACTGAACAATAGCTTATATACTTTAGTCAGAAATGATCCACACCATCAGTCAGCCCACACACAAATAGACCAAAGGCACTCAAAGCTAAATTACAACAGTACTTACAGGACCACACAAGGGACATTCCTGGAGCACCCAGCTCAGGTGTGCAAGGTGATTTGTACCACTGGATCCCACAGGAAATCTACTACATACCACCCTAGCAAGGCTGAGTCACAGCAGATCTACCTAACACATATAGGACAAAACAAAGAGGCAGCAAAAATAAAGAGAAAAAGAAACATGCCTCAAATGAAGGAACAGGAGAAATCTCCAGAAAAAGAACTAAATGAAATGAGGGCAAGCAATTTATCAGATACAGAGTTCAAAGTAATAGTTGTAAGGATGCTCAACAGCATGAAAAAAGACAGAGAAATCAAAAAAGAACCATTCAGAAATGAAGAATACAATACATAAAATGAATAATATACCTGAAGGAATAAATAGTAGGTTAGATTAAGCAGAGGATCAAATCAGCAATTTGGAAGACAAGGTACTAGAAAACACACAATCAAAAGAGCAAAAAGGAAAAGAAATTTTTAAAAATGAGGGTAATTTAAGGGACATTTGGGACAATATGAAGTGTAACAATATCTGCATCATACAATTACCAGAAGGGAAAGAGAGAGATAACGCATGCAAAAAATCAAGAACACATTTGAAGAAATATTGACCAAAAACTTCCCCCTAACTTGGTGAAGGAAAAAGACACACAAGTCCAGGAAGTGCAGAGAATCCCAAACAACATGAACCCAAAGAGGCCCACACAAACACATGTCATAATTAAAATGGCAAAGCTTAAAGACAAGGAGGGAATCTTCAGAGACAAGCAGTTAGTTACCTACAAGGGAGCTCTCATAAAATTATCAGCTGATTTCTCCACAGAAACATTTCACACCAGAGGGGATTAGCGGTGATGAAAGGCAAGGACCTACAACCAAAACTATTTTATCCAGAAAGGTTATCGTTTAAAATTGAAGAAATAAAGAGCTTCCCAGACAAGAAAAAGCTAAAGATGTTCATTACTACCAATCAGTATTACAAGAAGTTAAAGGGTCTATCTACTTCAGGAAGAAAAAGTGAAGGAATACAGTTGGAAGAATAAAATGGCAATAAATATGTATTTATCAATAACCACTTTAAATGTGAATGGTTTAAATGCTCCAATCAAAAGACAGACGGTAGCTGAATGGATAAAAAAAAAGACCCACATAATATGAAGGCGGAACCCAAATAAACCAGAATTTATTTATAAAAAATTGTGTATTTATTCTCACATGTTTAAACTTCAGGTTCCTTCACAGTACTCTCCATTTGATGTAATACATCTATTGAAACTTTTTCCCACTGCTCAAAACAGTTTTTGAACTCATCAATTTTGATACCTTTCAGTGCTTCTGCTGTTTTTGTTTCACCTCTTCCACATCCGCAAAATGTTTCCCTTTGAGGACTTTTTTCATCTGGGGGAACTAAAAAATCTCACTGAGAATAAGACTGGGTGGATAGGGAGAATGGGGCACAGGGGTTGTGCCATAAAAACTGCTCAACACTCAGCAAGGTGTGGCCAGGTGCACTTATAAATCACCCATCATGAAATGGGCAAACATGTTGAAAGAGTCTTCAAAAAAAATTCACTGAAGCCAAAAACAGTCTCTCACAACAACGCCAGCTTGCACACTGACATAGATGGCTTCCTAGAACACTCACCTAGAGGGGGTAGCTTGTACTACAAGGCGCCTGCCCTCCAGAAGATAATTCCAGGGATTTTTTGGGACCCCTCTTCTATATGCTGTCTCTAAGAGACCCATCTCAGAACAAAAGATACACACAGACTAAAAGTAAAAGGATGTTAAAAGATATTTCATGCAAATAAAAATTTTTAAAAAAAAGCAGACTTTCAAACAAAGGCTCTGGTAAGAGCCCTGGCCAGCATGGCTCCGTTAGTAGGGTGTCATCCTGCAAAGTGAACGGTTGCTGGTTCAATTCCTGGTCAGGGCACATACCTAGGTTGTGGGTTCGGTTCCCGACTGGGGTGTGTATGAGAGGTGTATGAGAGGCACCCCTTCGATGTTCCTCTCTCACATTGATGTTTCTCTCCCTCTCCTTCCTCCTCCCTTCCGCTCTCTCTAAACAAAAAAAAAGGGGGTGGCTATAGTAAGAAATAAGGAAGGACATTACATAATGATAAAGGGAACAATTTGATGTTTTCTTTCTCACATTGATGTTTCTTCCTCTAAAATCAATAAATAAATTTAAAAATAGTTTAAACCATGAAAGGATTAACAAAACTGAGGAAGAAATCAAAATATACCTTGAAACATGGAAATGAGAACACAACAACCGAAACTGGGACACAGTGGAAGCAGTCCTAAGAGAGAAATTCATAGCAGTACAGACCTATTTCGAGAAACAAGAAAAATCTCAAATAAACTAACTTTACACTTAAAGGAACTAGAAAGTGAACATCGGATGAAGTGAGTAAAGTAACGTAAATAATAAAGATCAGAGCAGAAATAAATGAAATAGAATATAAAAAATATACAAAAGATCAATGAAACCAAGAGCTGGGTCTTTAAAAAGATAAACAAGAGTGACAAAATTTTAACTCACCATGAAAAAAGAAGAAAGGACCCAAATAAGTAAAATCAGAAATGAAAGGGACACTGACACCAATGAAATACAAAGGACTGTAAGAAAATATTATGAACAATTGGACAACCTGAACAAATTGGATAAATTCCTAAAAACATGCAATCTTCCAAAACTAAATTAGGAAAAATCCAAGAATCTGAATAGACAGATACACCTAGTGAAACTAAAGCAGTAATCAAAAAACTCCAACCAAACAAAAGCCCTGGACTGGATATAGCTTCACCGGGGAATTTTACTAAACATTCCGAGAAAGACTAATACCTCTCTTTCTCAAACTATTCCGAAAACTTCGAGAGAAAGGAAGACTCCCAAGCTCATTTTACAAGGTCAGCATTATCCTAATTCCGAAACCAGATAAAGACATTATAAAAAAGAAAATTATAGGTCAATATCCCTGAACATAGATGCTAAAACCCTCAACAAAGATTAGCAAACCAAATACAGCAATACATCAAAAAGATCATACACCATGATCAAGTGGGATTTATTCTAGGGATGCACTTTACACTGAAAAAGACCTCACATTTACTTGGAAAAGTGGGTGACATAAAGAGTGCAGCCTGCATTATTACTAATTGGTGGAAGGAGAGTTACTCAACAACGGTAATATTTTAACACCAGATGTGCTTAGGTGTGGCTCATAACACAGTGAACCAAGATAGCTGGTAGAAGTTTGAAGTGTTGCATGACATACAAAAACAAGCTCAAATCCACCAACTGGGAGTGAGAAGATTTAAGTATACATACAAGAAATTTATTATTGTGGTACCACATGTTTAGAAAGGGAAATGGACATGAATATATTTCACAACAATGTATCAATACAGATGATTTCTAATTATATACTTATTAGTGTACAATTATACACTAATTATACACTTACACAATAGTAATTGTGGCAAATATCAAATAACAGAACAGGAGGAGGTTAGTTTAATTCCCATTACAGATAGGAATAAGGTTACTATTATTGCTTTATATTGCTATTGCTACGTAACCCTATTAGATAAGCAGACTTCTCATCAGAAACCATGGAAGCCAGAAGGCAGTGGTAGTACAAATTTTAAGTGCTGAAATTTAAAAAACAAAAACCAAAAAACCCCTATAAATCAAGAATTCTATATCCAGCAAAAGTATAACTCAAAAATGGAGTTCCCAAGAAAACAAAAACAGAAACTTTGTCTCCAGCAGAACTGTGCTTTGGGAAACAGTACAGTGGGGAAGAAATGACACTGCACAGTAACTCAAATCCACGCAAAGAAACAAAGAACATCAGTAAAGACAACTACGTAGGTAACACAAAAAACTGTATAAACATATTTTTGTTTGTAACTTTTTTTTCTTCTAATTTAAAAGATACAAACCAGTAAGTAAAACTCTCTGAGCTTAAACTGTATAAAGATATGATTTTATGCAATAATAGTAAAATAGAAGGAAGAAAATGGAAATAAGGTGGTATTAATACAAATTATATTGTTTTAAGTTATTATGTGAGTAATCCTCCAGAATAACCGCTAAGAAAAACCTCATAACTTCAAATGAGTTTCCCTAGGACCCAGCAATTCAAGTCTTAGGTATCTACCCAGAAGAAATGAAAATACACCCACACAAAACTTTTACAAAATGTCTGTAGCAACATTATTCATAATAGCCAAAAAGATGAATGAGCAAAAGAAATGTGATATATCCTTAAATAATGGGATATTATTTGGCAACAACAGGGAGTTTCTGATAAATGCCCCCGCATGAATGAACCTTGAAAACATGCAAAGATAAGTAAGTAAAAAACAAAAGGTTACACGTTATATGGTTCCATTTATATGAAATGTCCAGTACAGGCAAATCTATAGAAACAAAATAGGTAAGTGATTGCCTAGGGCTGGAAGTGCCTGCTAATAATGGGTATAGTTTCGTCTTCAGGTGATGAAAATGTTCTAAAATTAAACAGTTGGTAAGGATTGTGCAATTCTGTGAAACACTAAAACCTAACCAAAATATATGTGTTTAAGGGTCAATTTTTATGGTATATGAATTATGTCTCAATGAAACTCAATAAAAATCAGTCTTTTAAATAAAACATTAACAACAGGACTTCTGGTTTCAGCTCCAACATGTAAAGAGCTTGAATTTTGTCACTTTTATCCTCACAAAAGGGAAAATTGTGAACAAACTGAAAATCAACAACTCTTCTTAGAGTCATCAGAACACTCGAGTTCCCGAGGCAAAATGCCTCTAGGAAAATTGGAGACAGAAAAGACAGACAAAACATCAGGAGCAGGAGCCCCTGAAGACAGTAACTGCTGGGCATACTTGAAAAGTAACTGACGAACTGCTGGAGGCTGTGAACAAGCTTGAGCTTAAAAAGCCTTCCCATTTTAAAAAGCCTCCACAAATTCATGAGTGCTACCTTCAAGAGTTCTGCCAGCTCATCATCTGGAAAAATTTTCTTCCAGTTTAAGGCTCCAGGACAGGAAAAGTAGATATGCCCAGAGCAATCTGTTCACCTCAACCAAGACCTGCCTCCAAAGGAAAGTACTTCATCAGAGCCCTATTTGGCATAGAGTAATAAGAACAATCAGACAACTCCAGTCCCAGCCAGCCTTCCTGACTAAAGAAAGGGGACGGAGAAAAAAAGACTAAAAACTCTTCTGAAGATCACAGCCCAGGGATGCTGATCCAATGCAACAACTGAGATTTAATCATAGAATTATAAAACACACTTCCATTCCTCAGTACCTTATCACCACATCAACAGGGCTCCAGTATAATAACAGATGACAAGTGAGAGAGCTACAAGACACAGAATCTAATTAAGGAGTTTCTAGGGAACCCAAACAGCTAGGAGACAACAAGGAGAAATGAAGAAATGGGAGGAAAATGAAGCCTCTGACACCTAAAACAATACAAACACCTAGCAAACATTAAATGCAGCATAAATTCTGGCCAGTTAATTATAAAACCTCACTGTAATGATCTATTTACCAGAGCTCCTATTATACAACAAATCATACATAGTTTTCAACAAAAAAATTATACTGCATGCTAGAAAGCAAGACAAATTACATTCTAAAAAGACAAAGCAAGCATCACAACCAAACTCAGATATGCAGAGATTCTGAAACTATCAAAAGAAGAATTTAAGCCCCGATTGGTGTGGCTCAATGGGTTGAGCACGGGCCTGTCAACCAGAGAGTTGCTGGTTCAATTCCTGATCCGGGCACGTGCCTGGGTTGCGGGCCAGGTCCTTAGTAGGAGGCACATGAGAGGAAACCACACATTGGTGTTTCTCTCCTTCTCTTTCTCCTTCCCTTCCCCTCTCTCTAAAAATAAATTTTAAAAATCTTAACACAAAAAATAAAAAATAAGAATTTAAGATAACTGTGATTTATGTTATTGGCTATAAGAAAGAACCAAAGTAAAATGCTAGAAATTAAAAACACTAACACAAATTAAGAATGCTTTCAATGGGCTCATATTACACTACACACAACTAAGGGAACAATCAGTGCGTGTGAAGATTTGTCAATGGAAATATCACAAACTGAAATGGGAAGGAATAGAATACACAACAAAAACTGTGACACAACTATAAAAGGTGTAACATGCACATTTTGGGCATGTTAGAAGGACTGAATTCTTTTAAGTAACAATAATCGAAAATTCTTTCAAAATTAATGACAGACACCATATCGAAATCCCAGAAAACTCAAAACACAAAAGAAGGTAAAAAGAAAAACATTAAAACCTGGGTTTATTGTATTTAAACTGCAAAAGTCAAACAGAAAAAAAAAAATAAGTTAAAGGAGCTAAAACAAAACAAAACACACAAAAACAAAACAAAATTTTGAAAAATACCTATATGAAAGAAGTATAAAAATTGTATGCGACTTCTCTTCAAAACCATACAAGCGGGACTCCCGGCCAAGATGGAGGCGTAGGTGGAAATGCTGTACCCCGTCTCACAACCAAGATTAAAGTCAACAAAGATTTACAAACAATAACACATCCAAAACATAGAAAATTGAACTACAGAAGTCCGACAAGGATTCAACCGGACCAGTAAGAGGGGTGGAATCAGCAGTTGGCAGACAGGGAATGTGGCAGGAAAAGGCAGAGGCTGGCAGACACGAGAGTGCTGGGGAGCGTAGGTGGCATGGAGATTGCGGACCCCAGACACGCGGGGAGGAGACGAGCAGACCACGCAGGGCAGTTGGCTGACCAAGGACACACATTCTTGCACAGATAAACTAGGCCCTTGTTGGAGTCAGCAGAGGGGACGAAAATCCAAGAGAGCCCAGAACACACACCATTGTTCCCTCTCTGACCCCGCCCCCACAGACATTGTCACAACCCTGCCACTAGGTTGCCCCGCCCTGGTAAACACCTAATGGCTCTGCCACTTGTACGTAACAGGTGCCACCTGACCAAAAATGACTCAAACAGAAGAATAGCTCAGAGCCCCAGAGCCAATACTTTTAAGTGACCAAGAGATAGCCAACCTATCAGATGCACAGTTCAAAGCACTGG
>PVKM010017758.1:0-25607 GCA_004027735.1 Carollia perspicillata
ACAAAAATCATGTCTCATCAAATAAAATTTAAAACCTATCTTTTTTTTTTTTTAAGTCTGCTGGGTCCAGTACACCATCAGGACAACATTAAAAACACTTTGTATATAACTCAACATTTAATATTTGAAAATAAATGGGAAAAAGTAGAAGCTTGGGATGAGTAATCAGCCTTATAGACAGAGTCAAGACGGTGGCAGGTGGGTTCATCGCTTTACTGATTGGCAGGTGTGGGGAGGAGAACGTTCCTCACACGATTGGGCACTTGGAAAAAGTCAGTTATGCTTAGGTTATTTTTCTGAGTCCATTATGCGTAAGTCATGAGGACTCAAGCAGATGGGCTTCCATCAGTTCAGGGAGAGAACGTCAGTCTCTGCGAGAGACATGCACAGGTTAGTCCTTGAAATGACATCTTAACGTGGAAAAGAGATCAAGGGCCCTCCCCTTCCCTGACTGTAATTGCAGAGGGAAGTCGCATCCCTGGTGTCTTTGCGGTATTACTGAGCTTCACCTAGAAGAAGGGGCACTTTCCTCTCTGTTTTTCGAATCAACCTACAGCTGTCAGGCCGCCTCCTCATGATGACAGTTAACATTCATGGGACTTAGAAATTGTTTATAATGTGGTCACATAGGCAATAAATTTCTCATTATCTTGCAGTGTTGGACGCTTTTTCACCATGTTGGCGGCACCTTAAATACATTTGCCAATTTTCCCACGTTTTAACTGAAGAAAACTTTTAAGAGTTGTATTGGAGGACTAAGGTGTGACCGCCAATTATCAGGTGAGTATCGCCCCCGTTCTCTCCCCACGCCCACCCCATCCCCAGCAGGCTCCCCGCCCTCCTGCAGCACAATGCAGTTTTGCCGTCTTGCATACAAAAATTGTATCGCAGTGTCTTGTGTACTGAGATTACATTCCACTGTAGAAACAAGCAAAGAACTGCTAAATTTTAATGTTTATAAAGAAAGGTTCCTGGAATATGCAAAAATAGGTCTATTGGTGTCTGGATTATCACGCGGCCGTGTCCTTTTTATCCCCTCCTGTGTCACGCTTGCACTGTTTTCACTTCACGCGGACGCCAGGCCGAATGGCTTGGTGCACATTCGCAGAATGGTCCAGACACTAAAATTGTGTGCAGGCGTGATTTACAGGTGCAGAGATAACAAGAGTATTGTTCTTTATGCCATTGGCCAAGAATGGACTCTTTTCCTGCCTGGGCCAGCCTGCTTTATAATTAAAGTGATGCTAAAGATTGTGTCACTTTTATTCTTTTGTAAGGAGATGTATTTATCACAATAGATGAAAAACTTGGTTTAGGTACAATCTGTTTTAGTTCTTTCTATGCAAGGGTGGGCAAAAATAGGTTTACAGTTGTGAGAACGTGAAACAGTTTATTGTATTATTATTAATTATTGTAGCATTTACTTGTATTACAACTGTGTTTATCTCTTATTTAGTTGAGTTCTCTAACAAACCATTCTTGATTTTCATCCATAGAAGCTTAGAATGGAATCAAGAAGGACTTTCGAGATTATCTAGTCTAATTTTTTTTTATTTTTCTCTCCATAAATTTTTTTTTTAATTTTAATTGGTGTTCAAGTACAGTTTTCTGCCTTTTACTCCCATCCCAGCCCACCCCCCCAGCCCTCCCCACCTCCCTCCCCTTTCCACCCTCCATAAATGCTGTATTTACATTAGTTTACTCAGGCTAGTCTACCTGATTCCCCCAGTGGGGAGCCAGTGCCAGAGCAGCCGGGTAGCCTCTTCCCCTGCAGGCCGTGCAGCTGGCCAGCGCAGAGCCGGGACTAAAGCTCTGCACGCCTCACTCCGGGCCTCTGTCCTGCTCACATCCCCCTGCCTCTAGAAGCCACAGTTTTGGGTCTGTCAGTGAGAATATTTATGGGCTGTGAGAGTGTTGAAGGGAAAAGTAACAGGCGGAAACACTGTCAGTTGTAACTCTGCTTCCGCATCCCGACTTCGGTGCCTGCAGACCCAGGTGACTTCGGAGCCTGCAGACCCAGGTGCCTGCAGACCCATGGGGTCCCCTCACCGGTGTCCGTTAGCCCGTTGACACTGTGGAGGGGAATAACGGAATTATTCCAGAACTGGAATAAAATGATCAGGTTTGCCCTCTGCCTTACCATCTGAGAGAGATAGAAATGTGAAACCATCGGGAAGATTTGGGGAGTGTTCCATCTAATAAAGCAGGTGCCTCGGCTGGCACACTCGTCACTCGGGATGCTGTCACCCTCTTCTGTTTTTCTTTTTTAAACGAAGGGCAGCTGAAGTTGTTTCTGAGGGCATTGGTTTTGCCTGCCCCCGGTGTTGGTAATCCTTTTCTTTGACTTCCTTTGGAAGATGAGAGAAGATAGTAGTTACTAATAAGCCACTGTTGGGCTTGTGTCAGGAACTTGGCGGTGAGTTTTACATTTATCGTAGTAAGGCAGTTTCCACAGTAACTGTATGAGCTAGAGATCATCACCCGCCTTTCACAGATAAGAGCACTGTAACGGGGAAACTGGCCTTACGCGACCAGGAACGTGCAGTCCTGGCATCTCTCTGCAAAGCCATGGGCTGTGCCCAGCATTCCATCTGACATTAAGTTAAGCTTTAGTGGGTTTGTTGTCGGTTGGGTTTTTTTTGTTCTTATGTTAAAAATCACTGCTCTGGGATATCTCCCTCATATTGACCTAGGAGTCATTTACTAGTCTTAGAACTCACTAGTTAGAAAGTTAGCACTTTAAAGCTAAAGTTAGATTGAACATATTTTACCATGTTGCAAGTGATTTGTACAGCACATCCCGGGACACAGTCTGACAACACAGGAAAGTTAAGAGTTTGCCCATGTTTTCCTTCACCCGAAGGCAGGAGCTCTGGAGGGCATCAGTGATCTTTGCCTGCCTCCTGAAGTCGAGTGTGCTCGTGAGAGTCCAGGGTGTGTGGCCAGGTGGGCCCTGGTGTGATTTCTGTCTGCTCTACAGAAAACTGTGAGATTGGCAATTCGGAAGTAAGAAGTGGGATAGGGAAATGAGCACTCGCTTTGGAAGCTATAAAACATATTTTACTGTAAATGCCGGTCAGAAGACCCTAAAATAGCCTTCTGGCCCGTATCTATGTGTGTGTGTGGGAAGTTAATCTTGTGGAAAAAGGAAGAGCTTGTGCCGTTTAACATGTTTCAAAAGATGCGTGGCTTTATGCAAATGCGAACTTCAGTGAAATTCATGTAGCAGCCTGGCCAATTAAGATGTTTAAAACAATGTATTTTTAAGAAGTTATTTAAAATTATTTTTCATATGGTTGCCTCTAAGTCTTATTTTGCTACATGAAATATAAATATTGTGATAGATGTTCTCTGTGAAAGCAGACAACTTAAAAGAACAATGTCTCCCATACTCCTGCTGACCATTATCTTTGCTCAAATTTCATTTCAACCAATTTCAAAGGGACACCAGTTTTCAAGTCTGGTTATCTAAAGGTAGGAAATCTTTCTGTGGTATAACAATTCTTGGTGACATACTACTCATCGTAACACAATTTCTAGTGAAAAACACTAATGACTCAGTCATTCTGAGACCTTCTGGGATGTTTGTAAATATGCCTGAAGGAAAAAATGATAAAAATTGATTTTCGTGCATAGCAATGAAATCAATAAAGGGAATTTTATTTTCTCAGAGCATTTTATACCACAATCGTGGCTCTTGTCTGTCTCTTACTTTTCTTTAATAATACCAGATTGACGCTGTCTTTGGAGATTGTGTGATTTTTGTCTCTGTTTCGGCTTTCAGGATGAATCTGGAAACACTCAGCAAGCCTGAACTCCTGACACTCTTCAGTATTCTTGAAGGAGAGCTTGAAGCCAGGGACCTTGTCATAGAAGCTTTAAAGGTATGTCATCATGTGTTTTGAGAGTCGTTTCATTGGTTGTAATTTCTTTAACCGGAGTATTTCTATAGCCCTGTTGAAGTTAGAGGCCTGAGTAGACTCATTGCTACTTAGAGTGGCAGCCACCTATGGGGTGTGATTTTAGGGACACTGAAGCCTTTCTGTCCCCAACATAGTTCCTTTAGTCTCTGGACCTTGAACTTCGTTCTTTAGCAGTGACCTTCACTGTGTTTGAATGCCATCCTCTTGATAGCTTGACGTGGCCTGCCTCCCAAAGTATATACACCCCTATACCCCAGTTCAGGACGTAATGTCTGCAAGATCAAGGACCCCGTGAAGACCACCCATGGATTTGCCAGGCCGCAGGATAAGAATTCTGCTGTTGTTTCAGTATTTGATGCCCCTTAAAATATAAAGGGGTTGGGGCATTACCTGTACTTTCCACCCGATGTGGATGTAAGCCTAAAACTGCTCTAAAAGACAAAGTCTAATGTTTAAAACAAATACAGAGTTGGGGGCAGTGCACAGGGGGATAGCGGCTTCCCAGTGTCATAAACTTGTACACCTAGGTGAGGATGTTACTTGTCTGTCTTGAGATGAGGTCCGGGGACCTTAGGGGTGTCTGTGAGTAGTAGGAAGAGGATTCCCCGAAAAGGAGGGGAAACGGCCAACAAAGATGGGACTCGAGTCGAAGGAAGCAGAGTCCCCTGCCCAGTGTCACTGAGCCTGAGTGTCTAAGAGGGTTTTATAGTTTAAAATTATAGTCAGAGGTTGCATTGATGTGCATCCTAAAGCTCGTTAGGTTTATGAAGTGCTTCACTCCATTTTCCCAAAATTACCCTAGCTCAGTATATTAAATAGCATGTTACTGTGTCGTGTGTGTTTAGATGAAGCCCCTTTGTTGAAGGTTTTTTATAAGGAAGGTAACTTTCTCTTTGCCTCTCCGGGAGGCTTAGAGAAGGGGTGACTGCCTAAGCGACCAGCTGGGGGCGGGGGTGGGAGTCCCTGCGGAAAACGGGGTCTCTCCCCAGCGCGCCTTAGCTCCCTTCCTGCTCTGAGGCAGAGTGAACGTGTCCTTCCACTCATGTCTGGGTAGTCTTTTCTTGGATTACTCTAGAATTACAACTGTGATAAAAATATCTAAACCCATTATGTCTGTGTGCTCTTAAATTTAAAGTGACATTAATTTATGTTACTTAAAGCTGACTGGAAAAGACTGGCATTTCTAGTTAAATGTGCTTCAGGGTAACTTTTCCCTGAAAACTACGGCTTGTTTGTATTCCCTTGCAGCTTTGTGACGTGCGAAAGTAGTTCCCAGTGGTTTCATTTCTCCAGAGTGCACGAGGCAGTGCCCTGGAGACATGGGGGTGCAGTCTGTCTTACTGTCCTTTCCCTGCTTACTTTGGTCTGGCTTTGTGTGACAACTCTGTGGCTTTTGGACAAAAATCGTACGTTTATGCCTTTGACACATGCGTAGTCACATAGTGTGAAGGTTCTTTGCCCGAGCCTGCCTGTCATGCCACTGAGCGTAAAGGCGTGGCCTCAGCCAAGCCGTTCCCTCTGTCTGCAGCAGGGCTTCCTTGTCTGCAGCAGGAATAAGTGGTTAACAACTAGTGTCAGCGTGCAACGTCCCAGTTTTCACGGCACTGCAAGTGCTCCAGTGGCGTAGGGTTCGTGTCTGTTTCCCCTTTCTCTGTACTCGGTCAGCGCATGTCCTGTTCCCCAAATCCAGGCAACAGTCCAAGGTTGTCTTCATTTGACCGCCTGTCTCCGATGCCCTCAACGATGCCTCATTTTTTAATGGCTCCTCTGCCAACATCTGCTACTAATATAGGTCGCTGTGGTCCATGACGCATTTCTGTCACATCCACCTACACTTCCCCTTGGACACCAGTGGCGATGCTCTTCCTTTTCCCAAGCACTGCATTCTGTTTCTCCAAACCCCTGCTGTCCGGCTGTCACCAGCAGCCCTGACCTGCTGAAGTGCAGAGCGCCCTCCCGTTTCCCGGGCCGTGTTTGTCTGATCAGTGAAGAGAAGGGAGGGGACGGGGAAGCTGGGGCTGGTTCCTGCCCCTTGTTCCCGGTGCAAGTTGTCTTCCCCCCTTCCTTCCCCCACTTGTCTGCGACCCCTCGCCCTAGGAGGAGTCTTCAACTCAGGAAGCCTGTTCCAGGGGCAGCAGTAATGCAAATAGCCACCCGAGTTTATGAAACTGTGGTAGCGTAGCGGTGTCGCTTGCGGCTCTGCTGCCGTGCGTCCTGGGGCCCCAGGGAGCAGGACCCCAGTGTAGGTAGCGCTGCAGACCTGCACAGAGACCTGCCTCGGCCCCCTCATAGCTGGGGAGGGGGTTGGGGTGGCTGCCTTCGATGGAAAAATCAAAGGGAGATCTTCTTGTTTTCTCTTTGCTTTTCAGCCTCAGAAAGCACACAGATCTACAGAGCTTCATGTGTCTCCTTTTTTAACCTTCATATCCTCAGCATTCAGCATGGCACCTAGTATACAGATGCTCAATAAATATTTGTTGAACAGAGGAAATGACTGTGCCATTGTGGCATATTGCTTTAAAAGACTGCCATAATATTTCAAAGTGAATGTTGTAAATTACTAAATTTTACAGTCTGCTCTTACGTATGCTATAACGCACAGCCTTCTGGTTTTAGTGTTAACAGACGCTTAGGTGCTTGGTGCACGTGTTTTCCTAAAATATATTTTCTCTGCAGGAATCCAATTTTAGTTACTTTAGGCAGCCTCTGACGAGTTGAAAGAGCAGCTTGAGAAGCAAGAGCTATAATTAAGGGAGCATTTTGATATAAGACACCATTCAGAATCAGGCACAAGTGTTGTATTTAGTCTGTGCAAATGGCCCAGAGGTAATAAAGTTATCTTCTGAGGCTTAAGCTGGGTGCAGTTTGGGTGAAATGAATAGCCTCACCAGGAGTGATACATCTTTAAACAGTCTATTGTTAGATAAAATAAATAGCAGCTGGGGTCCAAATTGTTTCCGTCCTTTGAAAAAAAGCAACTGCTGTAACAGAGTCTTAAAAATTAAAGTGAACCCTCATTTTATTCGTGAAGTAGTTTGTGGGTGGTTTCGTTTTTGTTTTGATTCTGTAACATGTCGGGACTCACTGCATTAGCTCTGTAGCTCTTGCCTGACAGCCGCCACCTGTTAGACTCCCCCGGCTGATCGATCCGCTGGCCACTTCTCTTCCTTTTCGTATTCCTTCTTAATTTGTGCTCAGTGGGTGGGAAAGGTCTTCGTTCTAAATAGCTGGGATTAGTTTGTTCTTTCTGTTTAAGTAAAAAAAAATTAATAAAAGGACTATCTTTTTTTGTCTTCTTACCTCCAAAATAGATTTTTCTTTTCCTGGGCATAAAATCTAGGTTCAACCTTGCACCTCTGAACAAAACCTTATTGGCAAGGCTTGGGTTTAGACAGGAATGTATCAGAAAGTCCCACAGCGTGTACAGAGACCCTACCGATAGAGTTGTGATTATGAAAGAGCTTCATTCATCTTCCAAAATTCCTGCAGAGCGCCAGGTGGCATCTATACCCTTCTAGAGCCCCCACAGTTATGCTCCCTTTTTTCCCCAAACTATGAAAGCCTCCTCATTCTTCTGTCACAGCCAAGACTCGTTTGGCAGAGAACCCGGGAGGCCAGTAAAAAACATATTCAGCCTCTTCTATATTTGAAGTCTGATTGTTACACAGAGGCCATTTATACTGTATTTGGTCCTAATTGAACTTTCTCTAAAGTGATTTTCTGTTTTAGAAGGGATTGCGTCACAGAAGAACGTTCTTTATGAAAGTCTTCCCCTCTGACCACTAACTGCCCCTGGAGGCTGGGGCGGAAGCACCCAGTTTGGCGAGAGAGTCTCAGCTCGCCAGTTCCAGGCAAATCTAGGAAATGGCTTCCCGGCTGGGGCGGACGGCTCCAGAGGAAGATGCGGGAACCTTAACCAGTAGCCGTTTTAAAATTTAGAAAATAGATCTGACTGCTAATAAAAGATTAAATAGTTCTTTTTTGAATCTCCCACACTGGGTATGTCTGTATGTCTGTACGTCTGATGCAAAGCTACACTTCACTGTGACTAAGTAGAATCAGCCCCGTATTGACTTAGGACCATTTTATTTGAAAGCATTCGTTAAATTGCTTAAAGAGTAATAATTGTTAAAGTGTTACAACTTTTATGTAGAATTAGCTTAAGGAGTCCTGAATTCCTTTCCACTCATGTCTCAATCATCAAGCAGGTATAACTCTTTTGAAGCTTAGGCTAGAACTTGGTTGTTTTTGGCCTAAGGCCATTGCAGAATTCCCCAACCAGGAAGATTTACGGGTGTTATCGACAGAATGGAGTTAGAAATGTATTTAGAGTATGAGACTGGAATGTGTCACACTGGCCTAACTGTTTTGAGTTTTTTAAGCAGCCTGGGGTTGTAGATAAAAAATCTCAACATTACATGTGAGTCTGTGTTGAAGCAGCGAATCATTTGCCGGCCAACATCGTTGTACTGGGCTTCACTGTAGCGTCCAGCTTCACAGATGATGCATTTCTTTATAAAATGAAGGTTTGGGGCAGCTCTGCCGCAAAAGATTACAGGTCACTGAAGGCTGAGATCATGGTTAGCGTTTTTTAGCACTAAAGTATTTTTTCACTAAGGTATGTATATTGGTTTTTTTAGACATAATGCTGTTGCACACTTAGAAGTGTAAACATAACTTTAAAAATTTTTTTTTAGATTTTTATTTATTTATCTTTAGAGGGGAAGGGAAGGAGAGAGGGAGAGGAATATCAATGTATGGTTGCCTCTCATACGTCCCCTGCTAGGAACTGGCCTGCGACCCAGGCATGTGCCCTGACTGGGAATCGAACCACGGTTGTTTGGTTCGCAGGCCTGCACTCAGTCCACTGAGCTACACCAGCCAGGGCAGATCTTTTTATTTTTTAATGTTTTTTTTTTTAGAGAGGGGAAGGGAGGGAAACATCAATGTGTGGTTGCCTCTCATATGTCCCCTACTGGGGACCTGGCCCAGCAACCCAGGCATGTGCTCTGACTGGGAATCCAACCAGTGACCCTTTGATTCGCAGGCTGGCCCTCAGTCCACCGAGCCACACCAGCCAGGGCAAATTTAGATCTTTGATAAAGGTTACACAAACATAAAAGCTAAAACTGAGAGAAGTTCACTTTCTGCCTGGGTAAAAGAATTGGAAAATTAAGAAGCCAACGGAACTTCATTTGGAAATCGAAGTATAAGATTTTAGATTTATATTCATAATCTTTACAATAAAATACGGTTTCAAAGGGAATTAATCAGTGGCCATTCTGGGCCATATTTTAATGTGCTTTTTTATAGTTGGAATGCCTAGTATTTTTTATTCCTG
This sequence comes from Carollia perspicillata, assembly GCA_004027735.1. Taxonomy (NCBI): domain Eukaryota; kingdom Metazoa; phylum Chordata; class Mammalia; order Chiroptera; family Phyllostomidae; genus Carollia; species Carollia perspicillata. The sequence continues at coordinate 9,265 of PVKM010017758.1, forward strand.
CTCTTTCTGAGTAAAGTCCATAGAGACATACAGGTAATTACTAGGCACTCTACAAAACTCTCAGCTAGAACATTCAAGTGCAGCTGTTGAGAGCATGAGCTTTCAGATCGGCTAGGTTGGAGCTCTGCAATTAAATAATTGCTGTGCGTTATTTTAGACCCGCTATTTACCCTGAAAGCTTTATCTGTAAATTTGTATAATCATTGTGTGGATTAAATGAGATAGCAAATGCTAATCGAGGTGCTCACTGCTCATTTTCTGTTAATTATTATTATTAGAATACAGGTTTCAAGTTTGTCTATTTAGGAACAAGGTATATTTCCTGAAGCATTCAGTATTCCATAATATGGTAATGTACTGTCCTTCATAAGATGAATATTTAAATCTTTGTTAATCAGCAGGGTTGGCATGTTGGGTTGTTTTCCATGTGGGAATTGGTGGTTTTGAGTCGGTCCATCCCCACCCCCCACAACCGGAAGCATGTATTTTGAGCCCTGGCTGGTGGCTCAGTTGGTTGGACCATCGTCCCACACGCCGAAATACGGCAGGTTTGATCCCCGTGAGGGGCGGTCAGGGCGCTTATGGGAGGCAGCTGACCCATGTTCTCGGTCACCTCGACATCTCTCTCTCCATCTTCCACTCTCTCTAAACCCAGCGGAAATATCCTCGGGCGAGGATTTAAAAACAAAACGAAGCATGTGCTCTGAGACAGCTGGCCAGGGTGAAGGGGTACTCCAGGGCATGAAACAGGATGTCACGTTGGAGTCCCCTTTCTCTCTCTGTAGTGAAAACAGGAAATACAGGGACAGTGTGGAAGCCTTTTTAGAACTGATCCTTTTCCATTGATCTCCATTTCTTTATGTTTGATTTGGCGTAGTTATATTTTGGGTTTGTATTTTTTTTAAACAGCTGCATGGAGGTATAATTGGTACACAGCAAGCTTCATGTATTAAATGCGTACAGTAGATGTTTTGATACATGCATTCTCCGTGAAACTGCTACTGCAGTCACAATAAGGAACGTATTCATCGCTTGGCAGAGTTATCTTGACTTCCATCCGTGTCGTCGTATGAATAGCTCATTCCTTTCTTTACTGGGTGGTGAGTGGTCCGTTGCATGGGTGCAGCACAGTTTGATTTATCTGTTCATCCGCTGGTGCACATATTTACTGTTTCCAGTTTGAGACTCTCAAAAATACTGCCGCTATGAAATTCATAGGCAAGGCTTTGTGTGGACACGTGCTTTCATTTCTCTTGGATAAATACCTAGAAATGGAATGGCTATACTGTCTGGGAGGTGCATGTCTAACTTTTTAAGACACTGCCAAACTTGTCCACGGCGGCTGTCCAGTTGCGCATCCCACCAGCACGTGTGCGAGTTCCGGGTGCTCCACGTGCTCTCCTATACTCGGTACGGCCAGTCTTCTCATTTTCGCCTCCGTACAGGACGGATAACATCCCATTGCAGTTTTAATTTGCAGCCCCCTGTTGGCTGGTGATGTGGAGCATCTTCCGTGTGCTTATTTGCCGTTGGTGTTGTCCTCTTTGCTGAATTATGTGTTCAAATCTTTTGCCCAGTTTTTAAACTGAATTCTCTGTTTTTCCCATCATTGAGTTTGGAGCACTCCCTCGATGTCTGGCTGTCAGACCTTTCTTAGGTACGTGCCTTTTCTCCCAGTCTGTGGCTCGCGTTTCATTCTCAGCTGTATCTTTTGAAACATAAGGTGTTCGTTTTGAAATTCAATTTATCAATGTTTCTTTTATGGATTTTGCTTTTTGTGTCAGAAATCGTTGCCTAAACCAAGGTCAGAAAGATTTTCTTCTATGTTATTTTCTATAATTTTATAGCTTTAATGTTTACACTTAGGTCTGTGATACAACTTTCATTAATTTTGTTATGTGGTACAACATAATTTGGGTTTTTTTTTATAAATAGACTTTTTTAAAAAGATTTTATTTATTCATTTTTAGAAAGAGGGGAAGAGAAGGAGAAAGAGAGGGAGAGAAATATCAATGTGTGGTTGCCTCTCACATGCCCCATACTGGGGACCTGGCCCACAACCTAGGCACGTGCCCTGACTGGGCATTGAACTGGCGACCCTTTGGTTCACAGCCTGCACTCAATCCACTGAGCTACACCAGTCAGGACATAATTTTGTTATATTGTACACACATGGATCAAAATCCACCCCACCCCCCATTTTTGCATATAAATATTCGATTGTTCCAGCACCAGTTGTTGAAAGGACTGTCTTCCTCTGTGGAAGGGCCTTGGCCCCTTTGTCACAGTCAGTGTCTCATATATTTGTGGGTTCATTCCCGGAATCTGTTCTGTCCCATTGGTCTGTTTGTCTGTCTTGATGCCAGTACCGCGTCGTCGTGATTACTGCGGCCTTTTACAGGAAGTCTGAAAACCAGGTAGTGTTAACCCTCCAGCTTGTGTCGTTTTGGGTGTTCGTGGTCTTTATAAATTTTAGAATCAACTTGCCAATTGAATTTCGTCTTCCTTTTTCTTCTTTTTCTGGGGTCAACTAGAAATAACCCCTGATTAATCCCAAATCACAAGGCAAACACATGCGAGGAAGACACAATAAGAGGAAGTCAAAGTAACAGGAATGAGCTGTTTCCCCTTTTCATTTGTTTCCATCTGAGACCGAATGGGTGCAATGGAACTCCCCGCTGCTGTAATCTTTCCTGGAACCTCTGTGCACCTGCGGGAGGATTGCGTGGTCTCGAAATAGGTAGCATTTTACCAGCCGAATTCCTCCTTTCCTTTCCCCAAGGCATGAGGAAAACAGGCCCCAGGCCCCGGGAAGATGTCAGTTGGATGAGAAATTTGCCTGTTCTTCTGGCACCTTGAACCCCCACATGCCACCATTCGCTATGTGAACAGTGACGTGATAAAGGTTGTATAGCAAGTAGCTGATATCAGACAATTATTTTAAGTGTTAGCTGTTGCATATGGGGGCTCAGCATTTTTCTAAATGGAACCAAGAGGCTTAATTACATGAGAATGCAATCCTCTTTCTTCATAAATACCGATTTGCAAACAATCCGTACGTACAGTCAGCCTTTGTGTTTTCCTTTGGCTCTTTTCTGCCCAGCACCCCAGCACCCAACCTGGCTCTGCCCTGTCACTGATTCCGTCCCCTTGCCAGGGCACCGAGGGGGGAGCCACGCCCGGAGAGGAAGGAAGAGGCTTTGTGAGATATAGTTCGGGCATCACTGGTTGCAACTTTTTTTTAACTACACACACTGTTCTTTCTCCTATTTTTCACTTATTGTATCTTGGAGAATGTTGCCCATGAAGATTTATCTCTCATTCTCTCTAATGGTTGCATAGTATTCTATTGCACAGTCACACCGTTCGTAAGAAACATAGTGTGAGCAGTGGGAGAGCAGGAAACTAAGGACATTTACTGTTCAGCTGTCATTACTGCTAAGTATTTTTACTTTTCCCATAGTCTGTATTAATTGCAGAATATAGTTAAAGAAGTGGAGACAAGCGTAGCGTGTCTAGGAAGGACATGTTATTTCCATATCCCTGGGTTTCTTCCCAAAAGGCAAGAAGTCCATTTCCCACTAATGTTCAAACTCTGCTTTTGTACCGGAGACTAGCAGATCTTTTCACGGGACAGGGACTCAGACTAAGTAAGGCTGACAGTAGGTAAGCAGCGACATGATTAAAAGTTCAGAAAATTATCATAACAGGAGACCTGCCACCCTTCAAAAGTGTTTTTCCTGTTCCCATTTTTATGCTTAGTGAATAATATTCCATCATTTAACGGCAGAGAGACTCTTCTGTCTCAGAGAGCCAACCGTACCCAGTGCATTCCACGAATGCGTGACTCTAAAAGCTACCCTGCTGTCTGCTCAACAAAAGGCTGAATTCATTGGTAGAAGTGAATATGGGCCTGTTCTTACTGATTGAAGATTTCATACGCGGAACCTCTCCCGTCATTACACCCAATAAATTTTTGTAGAATTGAATCATGCTTAATGTGGTTTCTCTCTTCGTCTGCACTCCATTAGTGATAATATGAGACTGTTTGTGCTGAGAAACATCACAGACTATAGGGATTTCATCTCTGTTTTCTTTCTTTCTGTCTGATATTTCTTTTTTTTCTCCTTTGTCATTAATGCAAGCTCCACGAGGGACAGGTACGTGATCTTCCTCAGCACCGCATCCCAAATGTCTAGACCCTAGTAAGTTCTCCAGAAGTGTTCTGCCACATGCAAGAAGTCCGGGGCCTTCACATCTAACTCGAATGCACTAGCATTTAGGGCTCAAGCAGATTGCTGTTTATCTGTCAGTGGTTTTGAGGAGAAAGGTTTAGTGATAGAAATACGGTCTCATAACTTTCACTGCCGTTGGTAACTCTCACCCAGTGACACTGTCTACACGTCACCCTGCACTAAGAAGGAACAGCTCGTTCTTCGGACAGGAAGTCACTGCTGTGTGTTTGTTTCCACATTGGCAGTAAAAGGAAACCAAATAACTGGGATGTGTACCTTTGTTCACTCTGTATTTGTACTGGTCTAAAAAAAAACCAAAATTGTATTTTAGCGTTCGACTCGCGTTTTCCCTCCGAGTCCTTTCCTTTCAGACTGGGGTGTCGTCATCTGCATTTCCTGACCGATAGGAATGGGAGCTCTGTAAGCCTTGGAGAAAACAGTATGTGTTTAAGCGTATAACACTGCTGGTCTTTCTTCGTCTACCTAGATATGGACCAAACAAAGTTGTTTCCCAGACGCGTCAGCCGCGGGCCTCGGTGGCGACCGTCTGGGTTGCGCACCTTCTCGCTCTGTGGTTGGGGGCGTCTTCACTCCTCCCGTTTCTCCGGTGCTTGCTTTGTTCCAGGCTTGCCCCAAATCTCCATCACCCCTCCTCTGTTCGCTTTCCAGACTGATAACTGCGTTCTTTTCCCTCTAAAAGCTTCCTTTCAGTCTCTTGTCCTGTCTTTCTGGGTAGTGTCCTCCATCAGTGGGACAGATGACATCAGACCCAGAAGTCGTGAAGGAAAAGAAGGCTGAAACGGAGTCTCGGAGGCTTAGAATAGAGCCAGACCACCTGTCCCTTGTGAGGTTACAACGGGGAAGGGGTCCCGGTTGTCCGTTCTTGTCCTCGGTGCCATTGACAGTTTCCTAATGGTGTGACCACCTCTAGGATGAGAAGGAAGAGCTCGTGTGTCTCCTAACAAAGGTAACTCCTCCCTTCTTCGGACCTGCGCACATTCGAGTCCACTGGGAAGACGAGGCAGTCTTGGGTCGGGATTACTTGGAGGTAACAGCAGCAGTGGCCGACTTGGAGCGTGCCCGGTCTGGCCACACGCCCAGCGCCTTGCTGCAGCGACGGGCACTGCCAGTCCACACCGGCAGTGACCCTGAGACACCCCACAGAGCACGTATGCCCACCTGTCCCTCTTCAGGCTCCGCTTCATCACCCCTCTCCCCACTCTGTTCTCTAAAGGAAAACGATCCTTCTCCAATTGGAGTCTCAGTGTGCCTGTGTGACTGCCGGTTAAAACCGAATGGCCAGCTGGCCACCTCCTTAGAAGGTCGCAGTGGCGGTAGAACTTGCCACCTTCCCACCTTCTGACTCGTTCTTAGCATGTCATCATGCGCCCTCTGTTCCACCCTCCGTCACTAGGGTGTGGCGTTAGCCCCGTCCCTGCTTCCGTGTGCTGCCCTGGCGTCTCGCTCTCACTGTGCCGTGGCTCCAAACCGAATGGGCCCCGTGTCCTCATTCCACCCTCCCTGTGTACCCTGCACCCTCCTCCACCCCAGACTCCTTACTCCTGGTTCCTTAACCAGCTTCTAGATGGGAGCACTTCTGCTTCTCAGCCGAGCCAAGGATTCGAGCGCCTTGCTCCTTGCCACGTGCTGTCGGAGCAGCAGGCTGTGTGCGCAGCTGATGAATCTTGCTTGAAACAAATTTTTAAAGTTAAGACCCACCCCACAATCATACATTTTCCTCCCTAGAATCCTCTAATAGAGGAAGGAGGTACTCCTTCACATCTTCTCTAGTGAGCTCTTTTTCACTCTTTCGCCCTTGAAGTTGGCTTCTGCAACGTCGTTGCACCGTGGGTGGAAGAGCCGGAGCACGTCGCTGGTGAAGGAGGCTTTTCAAGGTGACCGTTGCTTCAAGTACCACAGCCGGTTACAGCCTGCAGGCCGGCTCCCTGCGGGTGCACTTCAGAGACAGTTTTTGGGTTCTGTGCCCCTTCAACCCCGTGGCATTTCCTGTGATTCATTAAATTGCTGATAGTCCGTTTATCTGCCGGAGCCCGCCCACTTCCAGGGTGGGCCTTTTCCTTCCTTTCCCTTATGAGTGCGAGGTCTGAGTCTTAGAAAGTTCTGATCAAACAGACTGTACTCGGTGTTCCTCTCTACATTGGCCATGCCGTTTAGAAAGCGTTTAACAAGCAAAGGCAACTTGTTTATTTCTGCTGTTAGTCCTTAAGCTTGCCTGGCAAATTTTAAGCTCCTTAAGAGTAGAGGACTTACTTTCTCGAACATAAAGATCTTAACTTCCGTCCAATCTGCACCCCAGACCGTGGCCCACACCATCTAGCATGTTTAGTCCCCGGCAAACTAAGTGTCCAGGCGAAGCATTCCAAGCATGCGCCCTGCGAATCGCCCGCAGCGCAGATGGTTTTCCCAGACTTCAGCAGTGCCGGCCGCGGCTGTCTAACACTGATAACACAGAGAGATCGTTGTTTGCGTTTTGTGTATCTGATATTAGGCTGATGTTCTGGTTTGTAGACTTTTACCACATTCATTAGCTTAAAATGAAATAATTATACTGATTATACATTACTTTTAGCTATTACATATTCATCATAGCTTAAACTGTGTAAAATCATCAGTTCAGGAGTCAGACTTTTGGGTTCTTCATTCTAGTCTAATGTTTTTCAAACTTGCTTGGCAGGGACACATAGTGGAAAACAGACTTTATATTGTTACCCAGGGGACACATCAACACACACACACACCTGTGCTCTTCTGCCAAAAGAAAAGTTTCTCAAAACAGCGTTTGCTGTGTAGTCCTGGGGATCTCTGCTTCTGCATCACTCATCAGTTAACATAGTCAGCACCTACTCTGCGCTGTTCACTGTTCTCCTCCACTGCTACGCTGGCTTCGTGGCCTTAGGAAAGCCACACGGTGACTCCGTTTCTTCTCTAAAATGCAGAGACAGAGTGTCGACCTCCAGAGGAATGTTGTTAGGATCAGCCAGGTGTGCAAAACTGTGTGCTCTGCTGGGCAGGCAGCAGGGTCACCGGTGTTAACCCTCCTTTGTCCTTTCTGCTACTGTTACTATTACGAAAATTACGTCGGTTTGAATTTCCCATGTTTCTGAAGCACCATCTATAAAGCATGTATTACATATAACTTAATTTTCCCTTAACACTCATTATATATTTTATATTTTTAAACTGAAGATATAATTCAGCCCTGGCTGGTGTGGTCTGAACGCCAGCCTGTGAACCAGAGAGTCAGCGGTTCAATTCCCAGTCAGGGCACATGCCTGGGTTGTGGGCCGGGCACAAGAGGCAACCACACATGGGTGTTTCTTTCCCTCTCTTTCTCCCTCCCTTCCCCTCTCTCTAAAACTAAATAAATAAAAAAGTTTTAAAAATAAGGTAAATAAGCTAAAGATGTAATTCAGCTCTTTTCCCTCTTACAGCACAGTCACACAGAATGTATTCCTTGAAGTCTGGCTTTGTCGTTGTCAGTATGGTAATTTTCAGGTTCATCAGCAACTCTTTTTCATTGTTGAATAGTATTCCATTGTCTGGACGCATCGCATTTTATTTCTCTCTTCTGTTGACCAGTATTTAATTGTTTCCATTTGGGGCTGTTATGAGTGAAGCTGCTATGGACAGTTTGGATAAATACTTAAGAGGTGGAATTGCAGGTAGGCGTTTTTCTGACTTGATGAGAAACTCGCAGATTAATTTCCGAAGTAAACAGTTACGCCATTTGTACTCCCACCAACAGTGTGTGTGTGTGCGCCAGTCGCTCTGCATCCCTTCCAGCGTTTGGTGTGGCCAGCCGTCAGCTTCACCCCTCCTGGGGTTGGATAGTGGTGGCCGTCACTGTTTTAACGTGCACCTCCCTGCTCGCCGAGGAGGTGAGCACCCGTTCACGTGTTTTCTGGCCGTTCCTATTTTACCTGTAGGCCTGTGATCCATCTGTTTTCTGTGGATGTTATGAGGCAGGTGTCCACTCTCATTTTAAGAGATGTACGGTCTCCTGAACAAAACAGACTAGAATCTAAAGCATCATTAAAAATTATCCTTAAAATCCTTAGTTTATATTCAGAGCATTAATTTGTTCAGGGCTTGTTGAATCCCTTTACACATTTTTTCCCCATTTCAAAAAGTCGTAAACCCAGCGCGGAGCTAACCTGTAACTCATTTCAACTACCTGTATTTCTTTTTTACCAGAAGTGTTCCCAGGGCTCCCTGGAGTTTGCACGTTGAAGCAGCTGCAATATGCTGCTTACCCATATTCCTCTGCTGTTAACAAGCAGCTCACGAGCCAGAAGTGCCACACACGTAGCTGTCTGTGTTACCTTTACCATCCTTAGTCTCCAAACGCATTTAGTCCACTTTAGTCCAGTGATGATAAACGATCGTCTGTCCTTATGTAAGTAATTGCTTTTGTAGATATCTGTGGAGGCAGACTGACTTCAGAGGGAGTCTCTGAAACTCATTTTACTTCAGAGTTAGTTTGTTTAATGTATAAATCGATAATACCTTAAGTCAGCGATTTTCACCTGGTGAGCCGCGAGAATGTGGAAACCAGGCAGCGCATGACTGTTTAGTCAGGGGCACTGACCTCCTTTCCCTTAGACCGTCAGACAGAAAAATGACAACAGCCAGCCCAATAGTAGCCACTCGGTGTGAATGGATCAAGATATACGAGGGGGACCCAAAAAATGGAATTTATGTATTAAAAATTGTGTATTTATTCTTACGTTTAAATTTCAGTCACCTTCAAAGTACTGCCCATTTGATTCGATGCACACCTATCGAGTTTTGTTTTCCCACTGCTCAAAACAGTTTTGAACACTCCAATTTTAATGCTTTTTGGTGCTTGTGCTGTTTTTTCTTTCTCCCTTTCCACATCAGCAAAACATCTCCCTTTGAGGACTTTTTTCATCCAGGGAAACAAAAAAGTCACTTGGGGTGAGATTAGGTGAATAGGGAGGGTGGGGCACAGAGGTCATGCTGTTTTTGGTCAAAAACTGCTGAACACTAAGTGCAGTGTGAGCAGGTGCACTCGAAAATCACCCGTCATGAAATGGGCAAACGCTCTGAGTGTTCAGAAAAATTCACTGAAGCCAAATGCAGCCTCTCACAACAACACCAGCTGGTACACTGATACAGATGATTTCCTAGAACACTCACCTAGAGGGGGAAGCCTGAAATACAAGGGACCCACCCTCCAGAAGATAATTCCAGGGTCCCCTCTCATGCTTATTTTTGAGGAGGGTCAGGTCAGCAGAAACAGGTTTCAGGTATGCTGCAGAATTTTAGTAATTACTTTATGTGTGCCATGTGATGGAAAAGGTTGAAAATTGCTGCCTGAAGTGATTGTACTAAGTAAATCATAAATTTTACTAAGAACAAAGTAAAATATTGACCTCACGAAAAGGATGAGAGTAAGGAGAGGCTGAGACAGGAGGAGAGAGGCTGAAAAGTAAACATCTGTTACGTGCCTTGGGCTTCAGGGAAAATACAGGATGCAGGAAGAAAGATGTGAGAAGGGCTTCTGTGAGTTGTGTACAGTTTAGGCAGGAAGAAAAAAAGATAAATGGGAACTGCGTAATTATAATGCAAGAGATAAATACTAATTCCACATTATATAGATACAGAATGTTACACAGCAGTTCAGGACTAATTGCCAAGTGAGTAAGTAGTTACTGGTTGTCCGGGTTCCCAAGACATTTTTAGTGGTGTTCCTTGGGAGTTATCTGGGGATTGGTGGGTTTTGTTTTGCTTTTTAAAGGAAGATTTCCTGCCCCAGTCCCGTTTTACCGAATCTTTAATCTGCATGGGTAGGTTTAGTCATTGGCCCCACGATAAAGGAAAGCCTACATTATAAACTTGTTATTAAATGAATTAATTCCTATTTATGGTGCTTACTCTGTGCCGGATACTATAGGAAGCATCTTCCACCACTCATTTAACTTTTGTAATAATCCTGTAGGCAGGTTGTTACTCCAGCTTTACGGTGAGTAACCCGAGGTGCAGAGGAAGTAGAGGAATCGCTGCAGGTAACACAGGTAGAAAACAGTGGAGCCACGACCCAGCCCAGTCCTGTTAGGCTCTAGAGCTAAAACCGATTAAAGAAACTAAACATACGGAAAAGGCTGGATTTGAGAATACGGCATTTATGGTGAAACGGAAGGAGCCCTGATCTTCAGTAATACATTGGAAATATTTCTTAAATCATGAAAATATTTGCTTTTTACTCCCCTGTTAAATGTTGTACCTTTTTTTAAATATTGAAGTTCAGTTTAAGTGAAGATAAATCCCCTCTTCAATACTGTCAGACATTAAAATCTAGTTTTATTTCAGCAAATGAAAGGAATTTCCAGAACAAAGGGCACCCTCGCAGTGATGTTGTCTCCGTCCAGAATGGTTGCTTTATTTCTGGTTGCTCAGGAAGCTATTTATAGTTTAGCAAGGACTCTAGGGTATAAATTATTTGAACATTAATAGATTCAACTCATGTGTGAAAAGGATTCCTTTTAACATGCTTTTGGTAGGGTTTGTAAAATCATTTTGAAATTGCGTTCTTTCGTCTTATCTGAGTAGAGGAGGTACTCAGATACTTTCAAAGACACAAAGTATATCTTGCTGATGATTTAAAGTATCACTCCAGAATTTTCAGTAAATGGCAAAGTTGCATTCCTTTTTCTTTAATTTACTTTTTTACTTTTGAAAATTGCATTGATTTTAGAGAAACATTGAAATGGTGCCCCACTCATTTATGCGTTCACTGGTTGATTCCTGTATGTGCCCTGACCAGGGATTGAACCCACAACCTTGGCATATCAGGATGATGCTGTAACCTACTGAACTACCCGGCCAGGGCCCAGACAAAAATACATTCTATACAGTTATGGTACCAGCCTGACTCTTGAACATAAAACCTTGAACTTGAATATAAGCCCCAGTTAAATAGACCTTAATTCCTCACCTTTAGATGTGGAACCACTTTCATGTTGGTGATTGTCATCCAGAGAGGAAAGAGATTAATTTCTTGTAATAGTATAAATAATATTGGAAAGGGGAGAGGAGGTGACTGCTTCATGCTTCTTTTTGAAGTTCGTCAGAGCAAAGCTGAAGTTTTGGAGAGCAAGCATGGCAGACTCCAAGGATATCACGTGGCTTTGCTTTAAGCTCTCGGTAGTGGTGTGTTCCATTCAGCCTGTGACGGTGGGAGTGAGTGAGTGCTGGATGACTAGTGTGTTTTCTCTGCTGCAGGAACGCCCTGTGTAATTGAATCTGTCTAGCCAGCCAATTATGTTCCTGTCATCTGAAACTAAAGAGCATTATGCTTTCTGACAATGTAGGAATTTCTGTGCAATTAAAATACATATTGTCATTGAAGTGAAAATAATAAATTGCAAGAAATTTATTGGTTTCAGCTATATTAATGAATTCCTCCCCCAAAAAGTCATGTCAAGATCATTTACGGTTTTTTATAAAGTAGCCGACATACCATTAAAGTACCAAAACTCAGCCTTGACAGTTGTCACTAAATTCACACCCAAGGTGCAGGTGGTGGCAGCACAGAGTCATCCACCTCCTGACAGTCACACCTGTATGTCGTCCCCTCTCAGTGACCAGGGTGGGTCCGTGTGACCAACAGAAGACATCGGAAGTTATGGTATGTCACTTCAGGTGGTTATAAATGACACTGGGCCTTCCGTCGTGGTGTGTCGATCTCGATCTCTTGCAACACCTGCTCTGGAAAAGTAGCCCGCGTTCACCTCCCGACGCCGCAGTGCTGGCCAGCAGCTGGGCTGCAGCCTCAGCAGGCCCTGGGCCGGAACCACCCAGCCGGCCCCTCCCAGATTCCTGACCCTCGGAAACTTACGAGATAAAAAACGTTTACTGTTTAAGCTGCGAAATTTGGGGGTAATCGGTTACACAGGAATGGATAACCAATGCTTACCTCCAATAGAGCTCTTCTTTCGTTCTTCAGATCTTAACGTCTACTTCTGGTTGTTGTCGTTGTTATTTATGCTCTTAACCTGTTGTCCATGCAACTCACTTGATTGAGGCATTAAGTTAGTTGAAAAATACCATATTCTGTCCTTTTCCAGTCCAGTGTTTGGTATAATAAATACAGACCTTGAATTCACTTTGCCTATTAGAACGTATTTAAATGAACTGTTTTGTGACAGGGAGCCCTTTTTAGATTATTCCACAGATTCTTTTCGTTTATGTGCAAAGCCACCAATTTTGTACAACTTGTAATTACTATGCAAGTGATTATGGAATTACTGTGAAGTGCTTCAAGAGAAAACAGACAGCTTAACAACTATTCTCGGAAGCCTGCGACCTCACCGAACAAGCTCCTCGCCCATTACTCGTAATTCAGTGGTGCTTATTAATTATACAGAGTAATGACAGTGCGGGCTTTAAAAAGTCATACTTTTAAGGATTAGTTAGCCATATACTCAAACCTGAGAGAAGGCTCCGCAGCAGCTCTGATGTCAAGGTCGTGAATCCTACCCCCAGCTCCTGCTCCGTCACTCCACTTTCTCCGTGGTATTCTGAAAAAGGAAAGGTCATGAAATAATCAGGTTTGCGGGGGGGTTTTTTTCTTTTGGGGGTTGCCTAGTAAGCCATTTTCAGTACCCATAATCATCCCTTTACCATCGCTAAGCATGCAGAAATGGTAACCGTGAATGAAAAATGTGTCCAAGCATTTTTCTCACCATGGATTTGCCTTAGGACATTAATAGCTATAAACAGATGTTTCATTGAATCCTTGGTTATCAATCTCATGTTTTCATACTTGAACATAAAGAAACAGATGTTCTTGGTAAAAGGAAAACATTGGTGAGTCCCATGTTGTTTAACACAGTTGCCTTTTGAAGTGTAACTGAAAACTAGCCTTTTTGTTTTACTCTCACTGTAACGTTTAAATAGAATAATAACATATGCGTATAAACAGGCAGTTCAGGAATTGGTCTTGTCTTTCTCCATTCTAAATGGACTAGAGCTTATTTTGAAATTTTACTGAAAATTTCCTTTTTAATTTGGAGCTGAAAAAAAATAGGATTCTATCTTGGAATCTGTCTTTCAAGTCCCTCCACTGTTTAATTCACTTGCTCACACACACACAATAAGGTAAGGAAGATGGTTATCAGTAACTTAAAGGAACAAAGAAAATTCCCTTTTTATATTTCCAGTATACAAGCATTGTCCAGATACTCCAACAACGCCATCTTTTTGTCAACACAAAAGTAAAACCCAGTGCTACTAACTGCATTGAACATTTGCCAACTGGACCAACACAAATTAGTATTACTGCATGGTCTGTGATTCCTGGGACTTGAACCTGGACCATTTAATGAAAAAAGGAAGCATCACATTTTCAGCACTGAAACATACTTCGGTGTCAAACAAACCCCATGCTATTTTTTTTTTTTAGGGTTTTTTGTTTTAAGCATAGTCACTGAATTGTGAATTTCCCTTTTCAAACGGGTTCCTGTTTGTGGACGGTGGTGCTAAGGAAGATAGAGCTCCTGGTGAAATAATCTTTTAACTGATAAATGACAGTAATTTTCTTAACTAGATTTCACTTGAAACTTTAAATCACATGGTACTTTGCTGGGGTTTTTGAGAAAGTTCCCTCAATGCTATAGTAATACTTTTTTGGTAAAATGTCTCGAGAAGCTTTAACGTCTGAGCCATAAGGTTGTTGCCGTTATGTCTCCTGCACGTGACATGTGGTGCTCGTGTGAGGAGAACTTCAGGGCCTTCCTAGCAGAGGTGAGAGAAGCAGGAGCCCTAAGAATATCTCTCTGCTCCCTGACCAGACTCCGAGCACTAGCCCCGCATTCCCTGCTCACCCTGTCTCATCCCCGAAGCTCGCCACCCTGAAGGGGACAGACAGGAGAGTGGAAGACAGCTGCCCACACAGAGACTTAGAAGGGCAGGGACAGGGGCACTTGGCGACAGCTAGAAGGGATTTGTCTGCACCTTTGATTGTAAGGGCCTCTGCCCTCCTGACCCACCAACTGAGTGAAGTTCTCTATGTACAAATCAGATAGACCCAGATCATAACGTGAAAATATTTTTAGCATCCTTTACTTATCTACAGCCTCCTTGTTGGGTCTCCAAATATGTGAACTCACAAAATCATCGTGCGTAGCCTGTTTTAGAAATTCAGATGCTACACCGCAGGAAGAAAAGATCAGGTGTACCCGTCGGCCATACGGCATCCGAAGCAGAGGCAGTGAGCCTGGTGGTTAAGAGACCAGGCGTTAGGGCCAGGCTGCCTGGGTGTGAATCCCAGCCCCGTGCCAGGAGGGTCACCTGGAACCAGTTACCTGACCTCTCCATAATAGTTTCTCAGCTGCAAAATGGGGGTCATAGCACCACCTAATAGGGCTGTAAAATTTAAATACGTGAATGTTCACATAAGTGCTTAGAACAATGTCTAATTCATAGTTAGCTCTGTGTAGTATTTGTTCTCGTTAATATCTACACTGTGTACCCGTCCTGACACTGTTTCTGCATTTAGATGATGACCCCACTGGCTTTGTAGTCAGCAGGTGACAGGCATACTAACTCACCACCCTTAATGTGTAACTACTAGCAAATCCCCCTCCTAAATGGTTTTAAAAAGCAAAACGCAACTCATTTTCTCTTTCCCAGGCCCAGCACAGAGATACTTTCATTGAAGAACGCTATGGGAAATACAACATCAGCGATCCCTTAATGGCTCTGCAGAGAGACTTTGAAACCCTGAAGGAGAAGAACGATGGCGACCAGCAGCCGGTCTGCACAAACCCGCTCTCCATCCTCCAGGCGGTGATGAAGCAGTGTCAGAACATGCAGGAGCGCATGCTGTCCCAGCTGGCCGCCGCCGAGAGCAGGCACCGAAAGGTGGGCCCGCCCGGGGACGGGGGCTGCGTGAACTCTCGGGGGCCTCGTACACAGTGCCTGAGATCTCGGTCGGAGGTCCCAGGGTATCCGACAGATCCTCAGCTCACTGAAGGGCCAGGAGGCAGGAAAGAAAACCCAGGTTACTGCAAGTGTTAAGTTTAGGGAGTGTGCCAGACACATTCAAGACAGCATTCCTTCTTGATACGACACTCCAAACACTTGGTATGTTTTCTCAGCTCTCCATCTTTCAAACTTTGGCAACAAACTGGGATTTGACCAAGCTTGTAACTGAAAGGAGCAGTCTGTTTGCTTACTTAAGTGGTAGATAGCAAGATTAACAGGTATTTGCGGAATGAGAGAGAGAAAAAAAATTTACCAGACTATAAACATGAAAGCCAATAGATTAGTTTCATTTATTTCTAGTTTTGAGTGTCGGTGCATCTTACTTCGTGAAGGCATACACAAACAGTCCCTAGGGGTATTTACCTTAAAGCTGATCTACCCTGCCAGGGAAGTGGGGAGGAGGCGGGAGGTGGGGGATGGTTGGCTCCCGGTCTTACAGCCCCTGTTGGGAAAGCAAACCTGTGCTTACCTCATCTCATTGGAATCCTAGTGCTTATGATTTCATTCCCAGTCTTGTCATTTACTACTCCGATTTGGCCTGTAAAGCATGCTTGGCTAAAATGTGCACTTTTTTTTTAGCTGTTGGTTTAGATTTATACCAACAAGTGGGGACCATCAGTGCAATTAGTAAGAAGCAACATACTCTGAAGAATTGGGTTAGCAGCTGCAGTACAATGTTCCTTAGTGTGCTTTCCTGGTCACCTGCATTAGAGAGCCCTCCACTTAGAACGCATCTATCTGACAGGTCGCCTAGGCCTGTGTCTTGCCCATGGCTTTTCTGTCCCTTCAGAGTCCGAACGAGAGGCCAGAGTGCAGGTTCTTAGCTGTGCAAGGGCCTCAGATGTCTCATGATCCCCCTAACAATATACAGAATGCCAAAAGCTTGTGCATTTTTATAGAAAACGAAGATTTCTATAAAATTTTTTGTAGATATCTTTAATTGAACTCTAAAGTGGTCCAAGACCCAGAACACTGGAACCTCTGGTCTACTGAAGGAACCTGACGACATCTGTGCCCCGATCTGAAGGGTGTCAGTGGGTTCGAGTTAGTTGCCTCCACATGGGGGGGGGGGGGGGG
>PVKM010017759.1:0-25637 GCA_004027735.1 Carollia perspicillata
CTATCTCTTGCTTGCTTAAAAGTATTGGCTCTGGGACTCTGAGCTTTTCTTGTGTTTGAGTCATTTTTGGTCAGGTGGCGCCTGTTGCGTATGAGGGGCGGAGCCGTAGGTGTTCACCAGGGCGGGGCAGCCTAGTCGCTGCGTTGTGATGCTGTCTGTGGGGGCGGGGTCGGAGAGGGAACAATGGCACCTGTTCCACACTCTCTCGAGTTTGCATCCCCTCTGCTGCCTCCCACAAGCAAACTGGGGCCCCCTGGCGCTGGTTCCCAGGTGGGCGGGCCTATGCACACTCCGGGACCTTGTGGGTCTCCCCAGCGACCTCTCCTGTGAGTCTGGGAGCCTCTCCCGGCACCTTTTCAATCAGAGTTTTTAGGCTTTATTTCCCATTGCTGGGGCCTTGCACTGTGCGGTCCGTCTCACTGCCCACTCTTGCCTAGTTTATCTGCACGCTAACGTGTGTCCACGGTTGGCCAACTGCCCTGCATGCCTTGTATGCTCTGCTCCTCTCCTCCCTGCGTCCGGGGTCTGCAAGCTCCACGCCACCTACGCCACCCGGCGCTCCTGAGCCTGGCAGCCACCACGTTTTCCTGCCGTTTTCCCTCTCCGCTGCCTGCCAACTCTGCCCCTCTTACCGGTCGGGTTGAATGGTTTTTGACTTCCGTAGTTCAATTTTCTGTGTTCTGGTTGTGTTATTGTTTATAAATATTTGTTGTCCTTAATCTTGGTTTTGAGAGGAGGTACGGTGTTTCCACCTACGCCTCCATCTTGGCCAGACCAGTATTTGTTTTTGATATAGCATGATAGTTCCCCTTTCCAGGGCATTTTATTCTTTCTATATCATTGTACTTTCATCAGGGATTATTTTCTTTCTGTCTGAAGAATTCTTGTTGCTATTTTATTCAGGACAAGTGCTATGGCCTCTACTTGTCAGAGTTTTTGTTTGTCCGAAAGACTTTCATTTAGTCTTAATGTTTGAAGAATATACTATTCTTCCTAAGAACAGGTTCAGTTATTTTCTTTTAGCCCCCAGATGACCTGTCTCCCATTGTTTTGTTTTAAAAGTCATCTCTCAGCATTATTTTTACTCTTTTAAAATGAGTGTCATTTTTATTTGCAGGTTTTAAGATTTTCTTTTTATGTTATTTTTTAGCAGCTTTATAGGATGTGTCTTGGTATTGTCATTTCATATTTAGCTAGGCTGTGACTCATAGAGCCTCCTGAATATCTCAAATGGCTTAGTGTTTTCCATCAGTTCTGGGAAAGGACCAGCCAGTATTTTTTCTCATGCTTCTGTTTTTCTATCTCTTCTCCTTTTTTGGAATCATTTACAGATATGTTAGGCTTTTTCATCATGTTCTACATATGTCCTCTTTCCCATTTCTTTTTTCTTTTTTGCTTGCTTCAACTATATACTTTGTGTGTGTGTGTATATATATATGTATGTATATGTATATTCATATATACTATGGGTCTACATTTTCTTTCTCCCACTGTGATTAATCTGCTGTTAAATTCATTTATATCTTAATATCAGTGTTTGGGAAGGTCTCTGATTTCTACTTTATTTTAAAGTCAATTCCAGTTCTCTAGTAAAAATATTTCATATTTATATTTATTTTGGAATATATTTAAAAATCTATTCCTGGTAACTCAAATTATCTGGAATTTCTATTGTTTTTGGTTTGTTACTCTTAGGTTTCTCAGTCACCTGGGCCTGTTTCCTAGCATGTCTTCTAAGTTTTGACTGAATGCCAGAGACTGTAAATGAAAAAGTGTTGGGGCTCTGGATAATACCATCTTTCTTCTTGCCAACCAGTGAAGTATGTGCACATCACCCCGTTTCAGCTGAGGTTGCTTCTACTGCATGGATGATGCCCCTTCAGGGGTCAGCTGACAGCCTGATGTTTTTGTGAGGTCCTCTTCCGTAGTCCTAAACTCCCATTTTTATCTCCCCAGCACTACATGACAGCTACAATATCTGTTTAAATGTTTAATATCTTAGCAACTGCCACCTGCTTGGTTTCTTAGAATTTTATCCTTCTTTTGCAGGATGCCATGCCCACTCCTCTGAAGTTCTCTTTCCTTCTGGAGATTCCCATTCCTGATGTCCTTACTGTTTCAATAGCCCTGAGCGTCAGTAACTGTTTCCCAGCCTACTTTGTTTTCAGGATTTATGCTTCATGCTTTTTACCAACAGACTCGCAAAGTGAAAAGTGGGTTGCCCAGTTTATAACAAGAAGCCAGGTAGCATGCCATATGTTAAAGAGTTGATTTGTTCTAATCTCTTAGACTTTTTTTTTGGACTATTTCACTTGTACACTTGCCCCAAAATTTTTAAAAAATAATTATTATTACAATAATAATTTTCTCAAGATGAGGATTTCAAATGGTATTTATGCAACTTAACATCAAAAAATGGAACAAAGATCTTATTTTCTCTTTGCCCATCCATTTATCTTATTCATAAATAAATACATTTAAGGTAGGGATGTCAAACTCATTTTCACCGGGGGCCACATCAGCCTTGCAGTTGCCTTCAAAGGGCCAAATGTAATTTCAATTCCTTAACAGTTAAGGAGTAGTGACATTTATATGGTCCTAAACTTATTTTGGCCTTTTGAAGGCAACCTCAAGGCTGATGTGGCCCCCGATGAAAATGAATTTCACACCTCTGATTTAAGGTATGGTTTGGATAAGTCGAGTCTTTATTTTTTGTTCCAGATTCACTTTTTCTTTTCTGTTTTCATGCTGTGAGATCCTTAGTAAATAAAGATTTCAAAAGGAATAAAGGCCTTCAGGAAATATGATTAAATGATTTTCACTTTATCATGCATTGTGTATCATCCCTAATATAGTGACATAATTATCACTGTACTTAGGTCCCATGCTTTACATTTCTTGGGATGAGATAATCCACAATCTAAATGCATATAAGTATAAAGGATTGAGTGAATTGTCAAAGGAGGTAGGCATTTTTTCACAATTATTTTGAATAAATCATAATATGAATTTATGCAATGTGATGAGATGTCAACTACAATTATCCTGGTGCTTCAGAAATGCATATGTTCTCTATTTCCATTTTGATTACTATTGTCATTTTAATTAAGTATGACTATTTTATATTTAAGGTTTAGTTACATAGATGTTTGGTTTCTGCGTCTGTCTTTTGCAATGAATGTTCCAAAGCAGCTGTTAGAAGCAAGCATTACAGCCAAAGGGTAATATCACTTACATTTGGGAGAGGTGAGGGGAAGATAATTGAATCACAAATGCTGGTGATGAAATGTGCACTGTGAAACAATGGGAGCAAGAAAACAATGCCAGAATGGCACCCAGAGTGGAAAGAACAAAGCCCGACTCTAAACAGAGGTTGCTAAACAAATCAGTTCCTATGCAATTAGATGGAAAAGCATTTAGCAACACCATGAAAATAAAAGACTAGCTGGAATTCGAGGACAATAAAAGATGACTCAGACTCTGCAAAAGTTTGCATACTTTATAGCATTCCTTTCGAATCCACATAGAGTTAGTAGTTCACAGGAGTCTTAATGATATGAAACAAGAAGTGATGGAGGAAGAAGAAACAATTTCTGAATTCCATATGTAAAATCAATAATAATCTCATTTAGTAAAGAACTTTAAGCTCTCTGAACATTTATTAATTAATTCCTATAGGATTTTTTTCTCAAAATCTTAAGAATTCATACAGTTTGGCTTTTTGTATGTATAACATTAACATATTAAGATTTCTGTTTTTCTTACTGAACAGAAGCGGGGGTTTGGCTGCCAACCATGGAGCACAGGCATAAGACAAAGGTTGATGGCATAGGAAAAATGCTGCACAATTTGGGGAGATGGGGGACTCCTTGGCTCCAGGCTCTCTCTTCTACAAAACACAGGAAAAAAAAACATTTGTTCCCCAAAAGACTGAAACCCTAAACCAAGCCCAGAAATCCCACTCCATCCTTATCTGCCTTTCTGGGGCCTGCTTGGCAGACAGCTGCTTGGCTTCAGGCTCCCTGCAATCTTTGTACAAGGCCTGTGCTGCCATCGCCACACAGCAGCTTTCTGTGCTGGGGGCCCAGGGCCAGCTGTGTTGGGTCTCTGTCCATGGGCCCACACATCCATCACCTGGCCACACAGTTTTCAGGGCCCACTGGTCCTGAGAATGCTCCGGCCTACACCCCCATGTGCAGCAGATCCTAGAAGAAGAGAAGGGTCAGTCTCTGGCTTCCCATCTTTTAAATCTCCCAGGTCAAGCTTCCATGCACTCAAAGAATTCAGCTTTACAGGCCAATCCTATTCTTTTTCCCAGGCTAGATTGGCATGTCAGCACCTCCTGCTGCAGCCACATTAACCTTTACGGTACACAAGCTTCTGTGACCATTTGTTTCCCCTTCAGTCAGGAACCATAAGGGGGTTGGAAAATTGTTCTCTTTCTCCATCACTCTGTAGCCTTGTGCAGACTTAATGCAAGGCTTCCTCCTGCTGTGTCTCTGCCCAGGGCAAAGAAATCTGTCATCAGGCCTGTTAGGTTGGTTACCCGCACAATGTGATGCTGCCAGGCTACCTTGTTCACCTGGGGGCTGCAGCCTCTCCCATGCTGCCTAGGGGCCCCTCCCCTCTACCCTGTGATCTGGCCTGATCTACCTGGGTCAGTTTTGCTAAACATTTCTAATCCTATTGTTCTTTTTACAACCTCTTGAAACAGGAAAAATAATTAGCATATGTTTGCAATGAAAGGTGTATATAGACATTGATGCTATAATTATATATCATAGTAAAGGATATAATTCAATGTTAAAAATAAAACCTCACATTTCAAATACTAAGCTTTACTTGGATCTGAAACAACATGTTTAAATATGAACATACCTTTCACCACCTCCCCATAAAAAAGCTTTTCTGTATAACATGTACATTTCTCTTGGTGTAATACTATTGTTTCAGTTTTACAGGCTTGCACCTGTGAGTTCTCAGTCTGCTAAGCCCTCTGTGTGGTGTGAGGAGATGAGAGAAAGACAGAGAGAGAGAAAGACAGAAAGAGAAACAACAGACAATGCAGAACAAGGTACACAATTTGCAGAGACCACTGCTGCATAAAAAATGTAGGATCCTTGGTACAAATGTTATTATGAATTTCAAGAAGAACATAGCAGAACATTAATCCAAATATGAGGCTCTTATGAGCAAAGAACCTAATGTGACTGCATGGCCAGGGAAGGGGCCTGAGGAAGAGAAAGAAAAAGAAGGGAAAACAAGGGCCTTCTTTATAACAGCCACTTCCCACTCTCAGGGGACTTGGTCCTAGGAGTTTGAAGGCTTTTTACTCTGGTCACTTTGATGATTTGAATGTGCAAGTCTGGGACTAGAGGTTAAAACTGAGTAAATTACTCTACATAAAACTGGAAGTTAATGGGGTAGAGGGACAAAACTCAGTGAGAGATTAAGACAAGCCATCGAGACTAGCTAATACATAAGAGAACAATTAATCAGAAATTGTTCTTCAGGGTTAGGGAGAAATATGAGTTTAAATAGGCACTCTATATATTTAGGTACTTTTGATATATAAACATATTTGGGGCACATGCACATAAAGACGGCAGGAGGGATTTTGGAGAAGGGGAGCATCTGTTATTATCTACCATTATTTTTTTAAACCACAATGATAGAGAACTGTACGCTAATATTTAGCATGCAGTGGTATTTGTAGTAGTCAATTTCCATTCCACCAAGTACTGTTAACTGATTCCTTTTTCTTTGAGATTAATCAAAGAGATATATTGGGACCTTAGTGAATGCTGTATGAACTTGAAGTGAACTGTCTCTTCTCTAGTCATTTACCCAATATAATTATATTGGTTGTGGTAACTTCTGAACATTCTTTATAAAGTCACTTTTCATTACTTATTTTTTATTTTCCAAAACTCCTTTAACAGTGTTTAAATATTAATTTAATAAAATGTAGAATAATTTTGTCTAGTTTGGGGAAAAAATTAGAAGTCTAGTGGGAATTGCCCAAAATTTACGTACTAAGAAAAATACTGTATAATTTTTAAGCTGTATGATCTAGGAAAACACTATCACTCTCCATCTACTCAGGGTTTCTGTTAGGTTTATAAATAAACATTTATATTTTAATCTCATAAACATTTTAAATTTTGTGTTTAAACTCAATAATTTTGTTTTTTTGCTTATGTAAAAATTATTTTACATATACAATTACATAATATTTTATTATATTTTATAGTATACATACTAAATAATACCAAATAAATTAAATTAATATATATTTTCGTAGTGTATTTTTGCTTTTAGTCACTCAAATAATGCTAGGTATTGGGGATACAACAGTGACCATGACGATTATAATTTCTACTCTATGGAGTTTTCTAGTGAGAAAACAAACAAAAATAGATGAATATATTGAAAATAATTTTAGCTCTTAGTCAAGTGAAAGTATATAAACAGAGTAATGCAAGAGTATTAGTTCTTAAATATATTATCAAGTATATACACTATTTTGTGTACTCCTTATATAAACATATCTGTTTATATATATTTGTACATATATGTGGGTATACAATTATTTTATCTTATAAATAATATAAAGATATATGGTACATATTTTTAAGACATAAAAATAAATACAAATGGACAAGCTAATATTTTATTCCTATGTCCCAATGGATTGTCTATTTTGTCCTTCCTCTGAAATATTCATATTCCTCATTGGAACCTAAAGCAATGCTTTAGGTAGTCTAATAGGAAAGTCTTTTCTCATTAAATGAAATGTAAGCTCAGTTCTGAAGTATAAAAAATGCCACAGGAAAGCCATGGAAAGAGCACCCCAGAAATAGATATCAACAGGTGAAATCCCTGATGTTAGAAAGAATATGGTGTATCCCAGAAAATGTCACAAGGCAGAGTTGCTGGACATTGTGGACGGGGCAGTGGAGTAGAGGAGGTGAGGATAAAGACCACCAAGCATTTGCATCTTATGGATCATGAAAGCCATTTAGATTTTACAAGAGTAAAAAAAATATTGAAGAAGAATTCTGGGCTTGAGAGTGACATGCTCTAATTGTGATTTAAATCCTGTTTAATGACTGTGATCTCTGGGAAAGAGTGCTTATAGGGAAAATTAAGGGATTCAGGACTGAGTCCTGAGGTCCTGCTACATTTAGAAATTAAGTAGAGAAAGAGAAAGAAGATATGATTAAGGTGTAGGAGAAAAGAATGGCCAACGTGCATCACAAAATCTCAAGGAGAAAGGTGGTTTCAAAAAGCAGCAGTGTCTGAATGAGAGTTTTAACTATTTATAGAAGGGTAAGATAAACACAAAATGTGATCATTGATTTTTGGCAGCGTACAAACCTTTGGTGACTTTGAGAAGAGCAGTTTCAGTGGAGCTATGGGAGTAGAAGTGAGATGGAACAGGGTGGGGAGAATAACTGGTGCATACGGTTTGGCCTCAGAATGTGAAAGACTGCCACTTCTTAACAGAAGTACAGAACATTCCACTCTGTGGGTGTATGATAATTTATTTCATCAGTCAAGTATTGGTCGACATTTATGTTGTTTCCAATCTTTTGCTAACACAAGCAGTGCCTACAAGAATATTTCTGTATAAAAAGTTCTGTTCACCATATTAATATACATGCAGAATAGAAGTACAGAAATGATCAATTCTGAGACCTAGCCTAGTAACATTATTAGAGCTTAAAGATTAAAAAAATCTTGTAAGTTCAAACAAGTAAAATCAAATAACACACAAGGATAAGAAAAATCAAACTGGTATAATTTTAGCAAAAGTAGCATGCAAAGCAAGGAAAACTCAAGAAAAAATTGTGAATCCAAAAAGTCTGTATCTAGCTAAGCTATCCTTCTAATATCAAGGCTATAGAAAAATTATTTTAGTCATATGAAAACTCAGAAAAATTTTAACCATGAACACTTATTTAGTAATTTATTAGAGAATAAACATCAAAATGTGACATGACTAGGAAAACTCTGCCAAAGGTACTGTTGGTGACAATCCTTGTAGATCTATGACTCAAACAAAGCAGGACATTAAGAGAGAGAAACAACATAAATATTGAAGGGAAGAATAAAATATGTACATTTTGTCTTATAATTGAATATAATGCAAGGCTCAAGTTCAGTTCAATATTGTTATTCTATGAACAACTTTGATGCTAGTTCTTCAAACTGTCTTCATTTTAATTGAACTCGGTGTGTTATGTGTACTGTACTTATTTAAAGTGTCTCTATAAACAATAACCTCTAGTTTAACAATGAAACAGAAAGTTATTTTATATCCAGAAAGGTACGGAAGTAGAACAATTTGTGAATAATAGAGAAACAAGAATCTACCACCTTAAAAATGACGCAGTTCCATATTTCCTTGGAAGCCTCAACCAAGTATTTTAAGCTTTTTCTACTCCAAGTGTGATCCTGAGTAGTTGGTTGCTTAGTAGAAATGTGGAGTCTAAAGAGAAGGAACTCACAGGCACAGACAACAGTGTGGTGATTGCAGGTGGGGATGGGGATGGAGGGAGGTGAAGGAGGCTATAGGGGGATAAATGGTGATGGATGGAAATTTGACTTGGGGTGGTGAACACACAATAGAGCATCAGATGATGTACAGTAAAATTGTGCACCTGAAACCTGGATAATTTTGTTAACCATTGTTGTCCCAATAAATGTAATTTTAGAAAGTAAATATAATGCAAATAAAATGAGGGAGGAAAAAGGATGTGGGAAGAGGGGTATAAAATAGACATTAAATGAGAGTTAACTATACCATTAAACACTGATAAAACAAGTAGTAAAAGGTGACAGGAAATTAATGGCATTTTTAAGAGTTATAAGTATGAGATGACCACTAGAACAAAAATACAAATCTTCCACATATCAAAAGAAATTTTAACTGTTGGAAAACAAAAGAAATCATTCAAGTACTGAAATCAAATATCACATAATACACAAAATAATTTAATATAAAATAATATAACAGAGTTGGGGCCAAACACCATGGTCATATCAATAAATGTGAATGGGCTTAGTTGACCTCATAAATTGAAATAAAATAATTTTCAACTTAGCTCTAAAGTAAAACACCATGATATGCTATATATAAGAGACACTCCTAAAGCAAATGATTCAGAAATTCTAAAAATAAAAAAATATAAAGTAGGCCCTCAAAACTGAAGTAACAAGGAATCATAGACACAGATTTTGATTTCAGAATTGGTCAAGTAAAATTTAATTCAAAAATTATTAAACCTAAAAATGAAGACTTTAAATGCTAACAGTGAAAATGTACAGTAAAGATACACCAGTTGCGTGTATAGCAGTTATGTGTCCACACACACACACACACACCTATTTACCTATCCTAGGAAGCACAACTACCACCTGTATAAATCAGAAAGTACAGAAGGTAAGGATTTTGTAGATAAGAACAAAGAAATAAAAAGTCATACAATAATCATTGCAAGCCAGTTTTTCCAGAAACATAGCAGGACCTTGCAGTACAGAATTTGGATCTTTTTTCTTTCTGGAAAGCTTTTTTGTTCTGCTTAAAAGAGACTTTTGTACATCACTCTATGTGCAAGTCAGGTCAAGTGGAAAAGAAAGTTAGAGAAGAAAAACAGCACCCCTCTAGCACTATCTAAACCCTTACCTTGCACTGTCTTTCCATAAAATAGAGCAATTGTTAGTTTATTTATTGCCTGTCTTCCCCTGCTAACCATGTAACCCCCCACTACACCCCTACTACTTACAACAGTATTGGACATACAGTATTTGCTGAATAAGTAATCATTGAAAGACTGCACAACTGAAGGAGTGAATACTGCCTGGTGCTCAGTGATTCTTTTCAGTTTAAATGAAAACATTTCTTCAACTGATTATTTCTTCAAGTACTGTTTCCCTCCTAAGTTTATTTTTCTTTTTTGATAGTTATTTAACTGAATATTTTGTCTCCTGAATTTGCTCCCAAATTCTTTCTATTCTTGAGTTATAATCATTTTTATTTTTACTTTGTGTTGTGAAATACTACTTCCATTTTATCTTCTAAAGCTTTAATTAGCCCTGGCTGGTGTGCCTCTGGCTGGTGTGCCTCTGGCTGGTGTGGCTCAATGGATTAAGCATGGGCTGTGAACCAAAGGGTTGTGGTTCAATTCCCAGTCAGGGCACATACCTGGGTTGCAGGCCAGGTCCTCAGTGGGGGCCACATGAGAGGCAACCACACATCGATATTTCTCTCCCTCTCTTTCTCCTTCCCTTCTCCTCTCTCTAAAAATAAAGACATATTTTAAAGCTCTAATTATATTTTTATTCTTATATTCATTTTTAAATTCATAAAGCATGATGATTTGCTTTATGTATCTATTTCATTCTAGTTAGTTTCTATGTATGTGTGGTTTAACTCTTACATGTTTCATGCTGTTGTTATTCAAGTTTTCTTCCTATTGCTCCATTAGCCATGCATCTGTAGGAGCACATATCCAGGTTTTTTGTTTAGTTCACATTCTTCAAAACATAAAATACTATGCACTATACATTAATGTTTGTTAAAAGAGAAACATTAATGTCAGTTTGGAAATTTCAGAAAGTACATTTGGGCAGACTACAATTTGTATGTATTATCAGTTTATTTTTACTTAGTGATAATTTCTTGCAAAGTATGCCACTACACACCAGAGTGAGGGTACAAAAATCCAGTAAAAAGTTTGCCTTCTAGTAGAAGATATCTATATATCTATATATATATACATATATAGTATACTACGTGTAAACCAGCTCCCATGATGTCTGGTCTAGACAGAAACCCCACAGTCATTAGCAAAGGTGGGAAACTCAGCCATTAGAGACTTAGTTGTGTTGTCTGAGTGCAAACTCTTAAGCATTCAGCTTTGCTGAAGTCTGTTTCTCAGGTTAGGGCACAGAACATCTGAGTTTATGAGTTGGGACTGATGAAGTAAGTAGTTCTACTCCTGAGCACACCGATTTCTTTTCTTATATTGTGACTTACTGGCTTTATTTGTGTAACTTTGTATTGCTTTCCTCATCACAAGTACACAAAGAAAGTGGAATGGATTCCACATTTGTTATTGTTAGAACTTCTTGTTTTAGCTGTGATTAAAGAAAAAATACCCGAAGTTATAACTAGGCATTGGATAATGTTTACTGTGAAACCCAGGAAATTTTATACACAGGTAAACGTAAATCATTTCTGCAATTTTCCTGCCAATTAGTTCCCAGATGAATATCTACATCTTTGAAGCTATTTTAACACATTTCCTCTCAAAATTATGGATATCAAATATGTAGCATTTAAATATTACTTTAGCTTGAGTCTAGACATGAGCTGCAAAATAACTACAAATACATTTTGAATAACTGGTTTGGATTTTATCAGTCTTAATAATTTATTTGTTTTATAACTGCTTTTGCACACAAAATACTTAAGAAAGAAGGGTTATTTTTCTGTTCACCAAAATATGCACAATTAGTCACACTTTTGTTCTGGATTTACTGGCTGCGTGCCTGCATTACTAGTATCTTTAAAAAGACAGAGTACAAATCATTTGGTACCTGTGCTACTGTTATGCTCCAGCAAAGAGGACTAGTAGTGGTCATGGTGTTCCACAGTCACTTTCTGGTCATTAGGTCACTGAGATTATTCCATTCGGAGAGAGCCTTTTCTTAACAAGGAGAGAGACCTAGAGTTTATAATGTCTTCCCAGCATGCACTGAGACAATCTTCAATGTCTAATTATAGCTTGAGAAAGCAGAAAAAAACTATCAGGGAAAAATTATCAGAGGAGTTAATTTGGAGAAAGAGTAAGTGCAGTTTTAAAGTAATTTGTAAATTCCTAGCATATCTACTTGCATTCTTCAAAACAACCTCTGTTTTACTGACTTTAAAGATAGGGCATTGGTTATAGAGGAGATAAAAATGCTCATTCGATAACTGTAGTGCCTATGTTTGTATTAGGTGTCCTCACAAAGAAGTCAACCTGACTCCTTTATGAAATTGTTGAAGGAATATACAAAATATTAAAACCTATAGTCTCTCTAGTCAAACAGTTTGCAGTTCAGAACTCACTCCCTACACCCCAGTGATCTCACATTTATAATCTTTTTTGATGGTTCTGAAATTTTGAAAAGGGTAGGTACCTCCACTCTAATTTTTAAGCATTTAATTTTTAAGAAATCACAAGAATTTTATTACATATATTTTTATTAGACAAATAAATTTTATAAATTTGTTTAAATTATGAAAAATGTTAACAGTTTAAAGTGCTCTTGATCTTTTAAAATGATGGCTTAGAAATGTTGTGAAAACAAGCTTTTGCCTTAATCTGTTGACTTCATTTAAGCTATTTTTAGTAATAAAAATTAGAAATAAGCATATAGTTTTAACACACAGACAAAAATCTAATTCTTAAATAGGATGATTATCATCAGTGCTACAGCCACAATAATAGTCTCAACAATAAATTACCTACTATCCATCAAAGCTTGGCTAATATCGAGGAATCAGGCACCTCTTGTGTCGAGAACTCTCACAGCTTTCTAACCCATCTTCCTGCTTCAGTCTTGACAGCCAGGTGGTGTCCTCTGCTGTGTGAAATATGGCAAACATAGAAGGAGACTGTAGAGAATAACCTGAATACCCGTGGAATTTTAATAGAAGAATGAAAACAAAATAAAGGAACATAAATGGAAGGTCAAATCGGGGCAGTAGAAAATTAAAATGTCCTGTGGGTGAGGAATAATGCTGACTTGACAAGTTAAAACTCAAAAATAAAAGAACTAAAGAACAAACAAACAAACAAATTAAACAATGAAGGATTGAGAAACAATCAAAAATCATTTTTAAGAGTAAAAGCATAAAGTGAATATTTAAAAAGAATTTACATTATATTCAACTGGAATGATTAGAGTTAAACCTGGGTGCTTAAATTAAGTGGCCTTTGAAGAAGTCACAGTAAATAGTCACAAGGCTTTGGTCCAGGGTGATGGCATAACTAATTATAAAATAAAAATGAAGGAATATTTTAAAAGCAAAAAGGGTACTTGATGTTTATTAGTACATTGGAATAGAGAGCAGGGAAAAGTTAGAAATGACTGATATGCATAGTGTGAGTCCTGAGAGAAGTAAATTACGATTGGTAACCACAGGGAAATCTGGAAGTTGGTTGGGAACGGGCTCAGGCTGAGATCATGTTCAGAAGGCTCCATAGCAGTGAGCAGGTGGAAGTTCAAAATGTGAGGTTACTTTGCAGAGAACAGACAAAGAATCACAAATATTAAAGAGGTAGATATTTGATATTATGTTCAAATACTTCTTGGCTTTTGACCTATTAGCCAAGCATAGTGTATAAAGTATGTGTTTTTTTCAAAACCCAAATTGCAAAAATCAGATAACTTATTCTATGAACATCTGTCAATTGTTTTCTCTAGGTGATAATTACACAGCAATGTAGCCAATTTAGATAAATGTAAAAGGCAAGAATTCAAATTTTATTAACCCAATCCAGCTTTTCTAATTCATGCGTTAGGATTTCATGAGCGTCTGAGTTAAAATTTAAAAACATAATCTCTATACAAATGGAAAAACCACCAATAGTCATTATTTTACCTATAACTCAGTGAAAGTGTTAAATTTGCACCGTGGTTAAGAATTGCAAGTGAACAGTGGGTGGAATGAGAAAGGATGCTAATTTACTTTTAAGCCACTTAGACTAAAATTAATATTGCTGTTCCAGCATAGGCCTAAACATATGAGACTCATTTAGGAATTCAGCAGTTGCAAAGAACTGTAATTTGCTCAACCCTTCTATTTATCCTTGAATTCTAATAAGAACCATTATCATAATTGATCACTTACTGAGGAACAGTAAAGTTAAAAAAAAACCCACCTAAAATTTCTGTGACTAGTTAGTGCTTCTAGAAAAAAGAAGCATTAGAGTGATCATGCATTAGGGAAACTAACCGTTCCTTTTAGAAGAGTGCTGTAACCATTAATGTTTTGTATATGGAAAGATGTTCGTCCCGTGTACCTTGTCAGGTATTGCTGGACAGAATGATGGTGTCTTGGAACCGACTTTTCCAACAATTAATATCATTATTATGTTTATCTCCAGGACCCTTTATTAAACCAAAAAATATTTAAAAGTCCAATACTTAAAGCAGACAGTAATGCTCTTGCTGCTGTAAAGTGGGCTGAGAGAGCCTGGTTCTTTCGATGTCTGCACTTACTTGTCTCTAGCCTTCCCTGTTGGGGCTCGGCCACTCTTAGCCTTTCTAACCTGCGAGCCATTTTCATGTTAAAATATTTGAGGGCTGCCCACCTTGTAGTCGTGACACTTTTAGTGTCTATTCACTCATAGGCCAATGAATTTTTGTATGAATACATTCTAGGGATTTTTCAGGCTCAGGTTGGAAGTCTCTCACCGCTCTCGGGCAATACACTGTGGGAGAACATTTCCATGAACAGTTAACCAGTTACTTTCATCCAATTTCCTGTTATTGCAGATACTTGGCTACCATGATAACCTTTTAATAATTGTGGTAGGTTGAATAATAGCCCTAAATATATTTACGTTCTATTCCCTAGAATATTACTTTATAAGGACTTTTTAGAAATGGTTAAGTTATGGATCTTGAGATGAGGATGTTATCCTAGATTACTAGATTGGGCTTTAAACATAATCATAAGTGTTTTTAGAGGAGGAACACAGAAGATGTAACTATAGTGGAGGGGAGAAAAGGCAACACGATGGAAGCAGGAAGTGGGAGTGATGCAAGGAAAGGGTCATGGGCCAAGGAGCACTGGTGACCTTCAGAAGCTGGAAAAGGCAAGGCAAGGAGATCCCTCTAGAGCCTCCAGGAGAAACCAGCCTGGTAGACACCTTGGCATTAGCCCAATAAAGCTAATTTCAGCCTCCAGAACTATAAGAAAATAAATGTATGTTGTACTAAGCCACCAACTTTATGATAGTTTGTTATAGCAGCTATAAGAAACATACAAAACTCATTAATATTCACATAATCACGTAATAATAAAACTAATAAGCATGCGATGTTTATATAATAAAAGGCTTCCCCACAAATGGTGATATATTTTCACTAGCATAGTACTTTATAAAAAGATTTTTATAGTGCTTTTAAATTATCTCATTTGAATCTCAAAATAATTCTATAAGGTAAGCAAGAAAGATATATGAATATTGTTTATGAGGAAATTGAAACTTAGGGAGCTTCTTTGCGGTAAAAACAGGTTCTTTTACTCCTTGCCTAGTGCTTTCTCTCTATGTGGTCCTGCTACTTTAGAACGAACTCAAAAAATTATCTGTAACAAGCAAAACAGACCACATTTATTTAGGGGCAGGCAAATATTCTCTTAAACATGGAATATAGAAAATTCATCATGGAGAGGAAACTTTCTACCTTAAATTCATGTTAAACAGCTGCTTATCGATTGGTAGATACTGGGTCCTCTTCACTTCAAAAAGAATTGGGCAGAAGATTTATCAGAATTTATGTACTTAACATGAAGTGTACAATTTAACACAGAACATAAATGGAGATTTCTGAAATGAGATCATAAATAAGTAGTTTTGAAAACAGCTCAATATAATCTTAGAAGTGGACAGATAAATAGAAAGAATGAAAAACTAAATTAAAATATATGCCCCAAATATTCATTTTGATAATTTTACATTTCTAAAGATCATCAAAGGAGAGATACGAATTTAGAAATTTTAATGAAAGTACATTTTTAGGAGGCACTAAAGCGATTATAACTAGGTCCCGTTTTATTTTCACGCTGTGTCTTCAACCTCCAGTAGGGAAGACAGTAATTTGCCTATCGCTAAGGCTTTCTTTCTCATTTCCATGGTGAACAAGATAACTACCGTCAAGGCAAACATCACAGCTGAGTGTGAGTCCGTTCAACGGGTAACACATACAGTATGACACACACAGTATAAAGTCTACACTGTAACTATGCAAATGCCATCATCCTCAAAATCTCAAGCGAATATTAAGAATTTTAAGCTCTTCAAAGGGTTGCTAGAGCAAAATGAAAAGTTTGGGAGCTTATAGAGATTCTTTTTGCCTCAGGTGTGTTCCTGGAACTGAGTGATTCCACACTTCTAAAAGAAGTCAGTGCATGAAATAGATGAAAATGGTACGAGACAAGAGTACAGAGAAACTTTAAAATTAAGGTTATAAAAAGTCTTCATTTCATTTCTTTGAAAATAACTAGAGTCAATAGAAAACCATTTTAAGTTTAACCTTTACATTATTAGCTAGGTCTCATAATTTATTCTAGCTCCTTTTGTATATCATATCTGCCATGATATGTCTCCAAAAAGAGACTGAAGGAAAGACGGTCTCATTTGTGGGACATTGTGGGTAACCTGATTTTATCTGAGGACCCCACGAGTTGGGTAAGTCCACCATGTAATGTTAGACCTGAGATAATACTAGAAATTAACCCCTGCATTTTACACCAGAAAAAAAAAAAAGAGGCCTTAGGATGATGTGTGGATGCCATCCCCATCCAGGCAGTTAATCAAGTTAAAAATCCAAAACCAAACTGACTAATTTTGTTTTGCGTAATTGAACAGTGAAAAATCCAAATATACATAGGTAAGCAGCTTCAACACCGTTAGCTTTCTACTCACAGGATGTGCTTCATTTAAAGCATAGCAGAATCCTAGAGAGCCCAGACGTTTTTGTTTGTTTTTTAACGGTTCAACCAGTAGCAGCCTTTAATAGCTGCTTATATCCCCTGATAGATGAAAGATTGAGAATGAGTGGAAGAGAAGGCTCCTCAGCCAGTTTGGAACTTTCTGTTTTGTGAAAAGTAACTTTCTAGTGTACCTTAAAATATTATGAATTAAATGCTGATTTTTAAATTCAACCTCAGGTTAGTGACATTTGTCTCAACTATTGACTTCAATTCTCAATGTACTCACATTTACTCTGTTTGTCAAGCAGAATGCAGCATCCGTTCATTAACACTGCATCTGCCGCAGGGTGCGCTTTACCAGTACAATCCTCCACTGCCCAAACGAGCCCTTCGTCATATTGAAATTATAAACATTCCCAACCCGTCCCAAACACATTGTACAGACATGTCTGAGAGAGGTGGTGTGTCTGAGATATTAAGCAGGATGTTTTCATCAGCAAAAAAGAATGAGTTTGTCTCATATAACGGATTCAAGCTTCCACCTTGCTTCCAGACCCTTCGAAATATTTCTTCAGATGTTTCCTATTTGATAAGATTGTGAATACACTTGACAATATTGTGACATTTCCCAAAACTGTTTTGGAAAGACGCTGGCTTCTGTAATTTCTCTGCAACGTGTGCTGCTGACTTGAGCACAGTGGAGCTGTAATAGATCGTTACGCGCCATCTCGGCAGTTGCTGACCGACCTCAGAGCTTTCACACTGGCAGTACAGATGCCGCTACATTTTTGCCAGCATCCTCTATGATCTGTTAAGAACTGAACCAAACACTAGCAAAAAAAAAAAAAAATCTCCCTGTTGTCTAAGTTTCAAGTGTTTAAACGAACGCATCCTCCTCACATTTACCTGCATGGATAGTATAGAACAAGCATATGGAAATCAAATAATACATGTACGCTCAGTCAATTGAAATGTAAATGTGGCAGTTACGAAGCTCAGCCCACAAATTCAAGTGCACAAGGAATATAAATATTTAATCTAACAATTTGTTGTCCAATCCCACATTTGCTAGAATGGAAGTAGCTTAACCAGTTATTTGAGTGTTTCTTCCTATCCTCAGAAGCATCTCAAGGTCACAGGGAGTTTATACATGACCAGGGGTTGGGGCTGCCAACTGGGGCACTTGGTCTTTGAGCCCCATTAGTGACTACAGAAATTATTGCACTTCCCTTTTCCGACTTGTGAGTACGTCTGCTACCTCCATGCCTGCTAAGGCAGAGAAAGCTAGGCCACAGGAATCTGCACGGGAGAATCTATAATCTTGTACCAAAACACGGTTCCCAATAGGTACTTCCTTCTGAGAAGTCTCCCTACTTAGGGCTCAGGGCCCCTCTCCCCATTTATTCTCTGCTCCCATCACTTTTGTATTTCTTCTTTCTTCCTGGAGTCATTTCTATTGTTGTTTATTTTTTTTTTTTGTTAGTGTTTGTTTGTGTTTTACTCTAACAAGAGAACGTTTTAGTCTTTTCCGTTTGCTTCTTAAGGAAAAACCCTCAAATTTTCTAAGTTCTGTAAGGGCCGTGATTTCCAAAAATATTCATCCATATAGTCAACGAGTACTTGAATATCTGCTAAGTGCCAATCACATGTCCCTGTCATTTCGCCATAACAATGACAAAGTCTCTGCCCTCATGGAACTAACATTCTTGTGGAAGAAACAGAAAATAAGCAATGTAACAAATAAATACATACTGTACTCTCTGAAAATGCAAATTTTTATGAGGGTAAAGCAATATAAGAAGGTGGATAAAGAGAAGCTCTTTTTAATGGAATATTTGAGCAGAAGCATGAAAGAAATAAAGAATTTGGAAAGCAAAAAGTAGTGAGCTCAGTAGCCTTGATGCAGGCTTCACGTAGCTGGTCTTAGGAACCCCAGGAAGGCCAATGTGATTGGAGCTGAGCGGCCTGTGGGGGAATGGTCCTAAGATAAAAACTGACGTAGACAAAACAAACTTTTTATCTCTTTATACTGTCTCCTATGTTCCATAGCACAGGACTGACTATGGGGAAAGAAAAAATAATAGGAAATAAAAACTGAAAGTAAAAAGAATTATAAGCTAATATCCCAGATATGTTCTGGCCTAACAAAGATTCCAAATAATTTCAGACTTTGGATAAAGTATCAGTCTTGTTGGGTGAGCATTCCTGGAATCATATCTGCTTTGAATTATCTGGCAACACTAACTGTATTTTCTTCCCAGTGGGTCCACCCCCACGTATTGTTGCAGTGTTAATCATCTGGGATTTAAATATCTTTTCCCCTAATTGTATCTGTCTATCTCAAATGTGATGAGTTTAAATCACCTTATCTATTAAACTTTTCTTTAGTAATATTTAGCTAGTCATAGTAAGCTAAAAGGAAGTGGAAGTTATATTCTTTATGCTCTTTATTCTGTCTCACAATTGTATGTAACTTTGTAGAAACCACAACACTAATGGGTAAAAGTTTACAATATAACATTCTCTTATAATTTGGGTAGTATTTATCTGCATGTGTGTAAAACATAAAAGACAAGTGATATTTTCTTATCTTTGAGTGAATTCACATGCACATTTCTAGATCACCTCTTTAGTTCATTCACTATTGACAGTATGGTTGATATTGATTGAAGAAACATTCACTGAGAAAATAATGAATGCTTTTATCTTCAGTCTGGTTAATCAAGTCAGTCATTAGTCACTATCAAAATTTATTTTTAAATTTCTTGTTTTTAATGAGTGACAGAGTTCTGTTTTTAAGAGTAATTATAGCACCTTACTTGAAAATAAGTAACATTTATAAATAAACGTAAGCAGAATGTTTATCAAAACTGTGAAGTTTAGATATTCTGAAAGTATAATAAGCTCCAAAACCACTTATACTACATAATGCAGCATTATTAGGACATAATGAGCTATATGTTCACTTGTTACTATAGAATTCTCAACATAAGGGTGGAGCCTTGCCCAGCACTTAACTAAGCCTATTTCATCTTTGAAACATTGTCCAGTTATATTTTGTGTTATTGTAGCATTATAGTTGCTTGTTTGCATTTTGGTCTTCTCCATTGGAGCATAAAATAATAAAAAACTGACTCATTTTTATTTCCACATAATATAATACCTGGCACAGAGTGGGTGGATATTTATTAGTAGTGTCAATATAATTGCTACCATTAACAACTTCATTGCATTAAACAAGACATTGATGTCTCCCATCAGAAATAGATGGGTGAAAGTGTTCATAAATATATAGGTCTTAGTTTAATAGATGATCGACAGGAGAGTTGTTGCTGCCAGACAGTGTATTTAACTTTTGTAATGTCATAGGGAGGGCCAGCCCTAAAATGCGCTCTGCGCCTTAGAATACGGAAGAGTATAACTTTTACTTGATCCAACAGCACAAGTTCTCCTTGTAATGAAAATGGAAATTCCACAAGAAGAAATCTGTGATGCTGAAGGACTCTCAAAAGAGTATCTTCAGAGATAAAAGACAGAAAGTAATTTTGCAAAAATTCTCATGCCAATAATCTCAAATCACACAGAGAATCGGGAATCTTGAACTTCCACTTCAAGGAAGATGGAGTAGATGTGTTTTCCTCCTTCCTCCTGTTAAGTTTAACCAAAAACCCTGGGCATTATGTATAAAACAAACAGAGAAAAAACTCCAGTATGTGGAGAGAGGAAAGGCAACTGATTAAGGACCTCCCACCCAAAGGAATGACACCATGTGTTTCCTCTTACCTTAAATACCCAAGACACAGAGCTGAAGACACCAGTGACCTTGGAAAGCAAATTAGCACAGACAAAAATCACCCCCTGCCCCTGCCATGAAAGCCTGTTCTCTTAAGCCAGAGGATAAGGGAAATAGAAGGCTACCAACAAAGAAAAAAATTAGTCAATAACTGCTCTACTCGAGTTATACTTCACATTGTGGGCAGGGATCAAGTCTTTCCATTCAAAACAGGCAAGCTGAAGACCTGTGATACAGCAGTGGCCCTGCCTTATAGTGAAAACAGTGCTCCTATTCCAAACATTTAGTTGGTATGTGTGTCTGTGCATGTGTGTGTATCTTTTTTTTCATTTGTAGAATTTCTCTGTGTTTCCTCTAAAACTTTCTTGAGTTGCTAGAAGCTGTAAAGGTGCAGTAGAGATCTAATGGGACCATGTTTCGTAGAAACGCTATTTGCCTCATAGCACAATGGGCTCTACTCTAAAATAAGAAAAAAAAAATCCTTGAACAATGAAGTCATAATCTTAAAATCCCACCCGGCTTTGCAGGCTTCCTTTGTTACCAAGTGCACCAGAGCACAAAAAGTGAGATCCGACTTCCAAAGAGAAAGGAGAAAACAATAATCATAACATCCTAGAGAAAGCTCTTTTGCCTCCCTTCAAGCTTTCTGTGCTTTCCTTACTTAAAAAAATATATTACTTTCCCTTATTCACAATGGGTAACAGAAATGTGAAATAATAGCATTTTTGCTTTTTTGAATAAACAGTGACCATATTTTTTATTTTAAAAAGAAGATTTTCTTATTTCAATTTATTACCTAATGGTGGCAATATTACCAGCTGTTTTGCTTGTGCTAGTTTCTAAAAAGCTTCTACAATGAGCTTTATTAAAAGATCTAAATCTAACCTGAATTTATGTTGCCCTATGATATGGATATCCACTAGGTGAAGATAATGTTACAAAGCCATAATAAAGAGTTAAATTATATAAAAAATCACTTGTCATAAACCTTGTCATTGTAACATACTTAATCACTTCGTGATGTTGTTCTCATTTGTAAAAGGACATAAAATATCCTTTTTCTGTGAGGGTGAATTTTTATTGGCAATAAGCAAAAACTATTGGAAAATTTATATTATAATTCCTATATCTAACATAATATTAGATTTATATACTGTTTCTTTTTTCTGAAATTGTTTTAGAGATAGTTTATTAGCTTTTTCATCATTAAGCAGAAGAAGAAAAAAATTCTCTTTTAATTGTCTAACCATTTATTTATTTATTATTTCTACCTTCCTATTTACAGAGAGTTAGTATAATAAAAGTATTATACTTTTCACTTAGAGTGGAAAAAATAAGAAAGTAAAAGTCAGATAAATAGTTTTGCCCCAAAATGAACAATTTAAAAAAATAAATTGTAAAATCTTATAATTGAAAATAAAATCTAATTTTATCCATCTTAGTAACCAAGGCAAAAAGGGAAACATAAGTTAAAAATCATACTGTTTCACCAAAGTAAAAATAAAGATGTAATACTGAGAAGACTTTGTTACATGAAGGTTCTAGAAACTATTTGCTTTAATCATTGTTTTATGCAATCTATAGAAATATGCCTTCTGTGAACTAGGCATTTTCTTATTTTATATTTCAGGGAATTTATTCAAAAGTTTTATTCAGAACTATGCTGTTAGAAGCAGAACTAAAATTGTGAGCCTGATTTTTCAATTCTTATGTTTTATCCTGTTGACTAGACACAGTCTAGTCTTCTACTGTTTCGTTTGGGAGAACCAGTTCAACTCCATACATTTGAAATAAGCAGGCATTATTTAGGATTGTTGTTAACAGCTGGCCATTAGACCCAGGGGTGGGAATTGTTTAACAAACAGGACAATTGGCTGTAGTGCAGGGGTGGGGCGGGGGGGGGGGAAGGCCCCCAGATTACCCTACGTGTGAAATTCCTTTAGAGGAAAATGGAGACTTTTATTTCACCATTAAAATAATGCACATAAAAGGAAATTGCTCTAGAGCAAGAATAATTTGTCTTAGTATCTCACTCAGTTTTGGTGGAAGAGAAAACTAGGAGTGTGAAGGAGATTCAGGGGTGAGGGGGAAAAGTAAACAAGAATGAGAGAGGTATGGTAGTGTGGGCAGTTTCATCTAAATGAGTCAGCTGCGTTCTTATTTAAAAATACACAGTTTTGAATTTTATCTTCAAAGGTTCTGCTTTATTATGTTGGACTGGGTTTCCAGAAGGCTGCACATTTAACAAACAAACTTCTTAGGTGACCTACTCTGGGCTGTCTATGGACATCCTGCAAGAGGCCATCAATGGGAAAGGGAGCCAGAGGCAAAGGTCATTTCGGCTGCAGGATCAATAGGTCAAGATGGGCTCCCTGCAGACTATAGTGGTCAATCATAGAGTCAATCTGCACAAAGAAACATTAATTAGGGACTATTTCAAATAATGTTTGCATCTTCAAGCTTTCTTTGAAGTTGCAAATGTAATTGAACTATTTCTTTAATCACTAACCTTTTTGTTTGTTTGATATTTGACAGACAATTATCTCAGAGATTTTCATGCATTGACTTATTTATCCTTATTACAACCTGGTGGGTGGTTACTACTTATTAATGCCTTTGTCCTTGTGCAGCAGATGAGGAAAGAGAAGTGTGGAGAAGTCATGTATCTTGCTCACATGCGATTGTTGTTACATCTTTTCATGCAAAAGATGTGACGGACTCCGGCCAGCAGAGTCCACCTGTTGTGGCCGACGATGATGAGAATAAATGCACAGGTGACAGCAATCCTGTGGAGACAAAGGGAATGGCATGGCTACTCTCACAAGAGGAGAGCGCCTTGACCCTTGCCCAGACAAGCTTTTATTGTTTTCCTCGGGTCTTACATCAGAGAAAGATTTATTACCTATTACATAGAATATTATTGTCTACATTTTAGGTACAATCAAGGAAATGAAAATAACATGCAGAGGGGAACGGCAATGAGTTGATTAGCTCTGTCTTTGGGAAAGTTTATACAGGCTTTGGATATTAGCTTGAAGATAGACAATACACATTTGTTGTTTTAGACCAGGGTGATGAAGCTTTAGCAAGGGTAAGCCATAACAGTCTGTATGCATTTTCTAGGCCTGATTCCCACAGGAAAACTTGGTTTGAAGGTCTGGCTCCTGCCCACCACTTGGATTCTGTAGGTTTTCCATACAGAGCTGAGTCACATTTGCCAGACCAAAACAAACCCGTCCCCTACAATTCCCCCTTTTTGGTGAATCCAAACCCGTGTGCGACGTTGTGGATGTCTGTGTTCCTTCTGGTTGTTCAGTGTCAGCTGGTCCCTCTGGTCTGTCAGCTGACCAGATGGCTTTCGTTTCTAGGTGGTGGAGCTTGATATTGGTTTTGTTCATGGCTTCACCCTTTTACCTGGAAGCCAGACAGGACCTGCAGGGATGGAAACACATATATACCCTCTTCCCCATGTTAAGAGGTCTACAGGACCCTGCCAAGTACTATCTCCCAGCGGATCTCTGTATAGAAGTTGAGGATAAGATGACTTTGGTTCTTTCTTCTGAAAATGTTTCTCAATTGGAGTACAGAGTGATTCATCACAGTTTAGAAAATTATGGGTAAACATAGCTAACATAGTCAAATTTTGGGGGGTAGACTCCTGACTACTCCCACTTTTTAAGAAGATTTTTAAAGGTATGATTCGCCCATTCAACAATTGCAAGTGAGCAAGATAAAAGGCTCACAGCTGGAAAAAAAAAGAGCCATGGTTTGGCACCAGGCATCTCTAGAGCTGAACTGTTGACCACTATGTTATAAATTTGCCTATCAAATATCTTTTATTGAGAGAGATATTAATTTAGGAAAGGGTAGATATCTAATAACATATAACTAGAAATCTGAGGAAGATACTAACCTACTAAATATTAATTCATGGTATATTTTATTGTTGACTAAATGCCAGAAAAGCCTTAAGAAAATCAAAACTAGAGGGGTCTCTGTAAATTCCTATGGGAGAAGTAATAAGCTATTCTACAATAAACTCATCACAATTTTCTTATTGAGAAGACACAAAAACAGGGTAAAAAAGAAATAAGGAGGAAAAGGAGGGACTTAATATATTCAGGGAAAAAAACCTCAAAAGGCAGCAAAACCTAATGAGGTAAAATGACCTAGTTACAACAGCAGTAAAGCACAGACTGATAGACCTTCTTTTTGATTTTGCCAAAAGCGATAAGTGAGTGGGTAGATAAAAAATGAGAATAAGAGATATCGGCTAACTGATAAAGTTGTTTTGATATTGTATAGTGAAATAAAAATCCCCATAATTTTTATAGTTGCTCAAATATTTTTGAGTTAGGTTTACTATATCAAAGGCTTTAGATAGTTTTGATGTGTATTTTTCATACATGTATTATTAATTCTATTATTTCCAAACAGTTGGCAATCTGTGAAATACATTAATACATTAATACATCAGTCATTAAAATTTCTTTATAAAAAGAATATTTATATCTTGATACATGTATGATCAGCCCTACATAATGCAAGAAATTAGTACAATTACAGAGCATTTAAAAGTTATCCTAAATTTTAAATACTGATCCAAGATTACATTTGATATATAACAATGAGTTTCCAATTTATTCTATTTCATATAGATTTGTTTTGTCATTCCATAGATACACAGAAAAAAAAAATGGAAACTGATAGGATAAGGGAAAAATGCCAGATCTTGAGTGTGAGAGTATATATATATGTGTGTGTGTGTGTGTCTCCCTATACCTTAATCTCTCTCTATCTCTCCCTATCTCTCTCTCTATTCTCTCTGTCTCCCTATGCCTTAATCTTTGACATATAGACCTTATTTTCTTTATTTTTCTATTTGAACTGCATTGCCTGATGGATTTTTTTAAACATTATTTTAGTTGTTGACCCTATTACATATGTCCACATCCTCTTCCCTTTGGGTTGGTAAAGTATACTTTTACTATGAAAATTACCCAAAGCAATTTACAGGTTCAATGCAACACCTATTAAAGTACCAATGCCATATTTCACAGACATAGAACAAACACTTCAAAAATTTATATGGAACCATAAATGACCATGAATAGCAGCTGTAAT
>PVKM010017760.1:0-10530 GCA_004027735.1 Carollia perspicillata
CCCCAAATAGCAGCTGCAATTTGGAGAAAGAAGAGCAAAGTAGGAGGGATCACAATATCTGATACCAAACTGTATTACAAGGCCACTGTAATCAAAACACCCTGGTACTGGCATAAAAACAGGCACATAGACCAATGGAACAGAACAGAGAGCCCAGAAATAAACCCAAGTCACTACAGTCAGTTAATATTCGACAAAGGGGGCAGCAACATAAAATGGAATAAAGATAGCCTCTTCAACAAATGGTGTTGGGAGAACTGGACAGCTACATGAAAAAAAATGAAACTCGAGCACCAACTTACACCATACACAAAAATAAATTCAAGGTGGATAAAAGACTTAAATATAAGCCGTGACACCATTAAAGTCCTAGAGGAGAACATAGGCAGGAAAATATCAGATATTTCACGTAGCAGCATTTTTACTGATATGTCCCCTACAGCAAGGGACCCAAAGGAAAGAATAAACAAATGGGATCTCGTTAAAATAAAAAGCTTCTGCATGGCTAAAGAAAACAGTATTAAAATAAAAAGAGAACCAACTGTATGGGAAAACATATTTGCCAATGATACCTCAGACAAGGGTTTCATCTCCAAAATATAGAAAGAACTTACATGACTCCACTCTGAGGAGACAAGCAACCCAATTAAAAAATGGGCAAAGGACTTGGACAGGCATTTCTCCAAGAAGGACATACAGAGGATTCAGAGAAACACGAAAAGATGCTCAATTTTGCTATCCATCAGAGAAATGCAAATTAAAACCACAATGAGATACCAATTTACACCAGTCAGAATGGCCGTCATAAACAAAGCAATAAACAACAAGTGTTGGAGAGGATGTGGAGAAAAGGGAACCCTAGTTCACTGTTGGTGGGATTGCAGACTGGTATAACTACTATGGAGAACATCATGGAATTTTCTAAGAAAACTAAAAATGGATGTGCCTTTTGACCCAGCAATTCCACTGCTAGGATTATATCCTAAGAACCCTGAAACACCAATCCAAAAGAACCTATGCACCCCAATGTTCATAGCAGCACAATTTACAGTAGCCAAGTGCTGGAAGCAGCCTAGGTGCCCATCAGTAAATGAATAGATAAAAAAACTGTGGTAAATTTACACAATGAAATTCTATGCAGCAGAGAGAAAGGAGCTCCTACCTAAGTGAAATAAGCCAGGTGGTGAAAGACAAATACCACATGATCTCACCTTTAACAGGAATCTAAACAACAAAACAAAAGAGCAAGCAAAATATAAACAAAGACACTGAAATAGAAAACAGGCTGACAGTAACCAGAGGGGAGAGGGGAGGGAATTTCAGGGGAAAAGGGGAAGGGGTCACAGGAACAAGTATAAAGGACACATGGACAAAAACTAAGGGGGGTGGAAATGGGAGGAAGGTGGGGAGCACTGGGGAGTGGGCTGGGTTGGGAGTAAAAGACAGAAAACTGTATTTTACCAACAATTAAAATAAAAAAATAAAATAAATTTAAAAAAGAAATAAATTTATATATCAGATATAAATAATTATGACTTTGTTCCAATAAAACATTATTTAAACAAAAAGACTATAGAGGCTGATGTGATCTGTGGTCCATCATTTGCTGATACCTGTCTTGGCAAATGTCTAGCAGAACACAGGTGGCGAATTAAGGCATTTAACACCCATTATGTGGAACACCCTCCCAAAAATTGTTATCCATGTTCTTACAGTCCCTCCTTTTACTCGAGTCAGACTCAAACTGGCTTTAGTGTGTGAAGAAATTATTTGTCTTCAAATTCCTCTCACATTTTTCTCTAACATTGTGACATATCCAGGCTTTCATTCTTACAAGGTTTGGTGACTAAGAAACCAAGCTATGTTTTGTCCTCCTCTGTACTTATTTGACCCGTATACATCCAGCTTTCTTCTGCATACAACTCAGGGCCCAGGGAATACGTGATTTTTAGACTGTACTAAACGAATGTGGCTGCCAGCACCTCGGAAGGTACATTCAGACGCTGACCCTAAGCAGAGCATGTCTCAGAATTCTCTGCTTGGAAGTAGGGAGCATGGGGGCTCTGGGTTAATTTGCTATGTTTCCCAGATGTGCTCACAGAAAGAAGAATTTCCTATGGTCTGATGTCTTCATTTCTTGTTTTTCTCAACTTGGCCCTTCATCCTTTCTTTCTCCTCAAGCTCTTCTTTGCTTTGTTGTTCTTCTAGCAATGTGAAATGCAGTAGCATTTTAGTACTAAAATGCAGCGGAATTTCAGAAGGCATGAAACTTTGGAGACCCCATCTTAAAGGGGCACCCATGGGCCCTTCTCTCCTTTAGACTTGACAATCTACTTCAGAGTTAAAACAGTAGGATTTACCGTCTTAGGAACTCGTCTCCGTGGTGCTTGCCAAGATGCATGAATCAA
This sequence comes from Carollia perspicillata, assembly GCA_004027735.1. NCBI lineage: Eukaryota > Metazoa > Chordata > Mammalia > Chiroptera > Phyllostomidae > Carollia > Carollia perspicillata. The sequence goes on from PVKM010017760.1 coordinate 2,409, forward strand.
AATTTGGCAGCTCCCTGGTTTAAAGTCCCCCAAAGCCAGATCTCTGTGAGTGAGGCAGCAGGAAGTGGGAACTTCAGTAATTGACCTCCTGTGGTTCATTGAACACCCTGAGAAAATGTTGCTTTTTGTTTGTTTTTGCTTTTGCTTTGCTTTTGTGTTTTAAGAGAATGGGGAGAAATATTTTCTCAGCTTCCCTGATTGGTTCTCACATCTTCTTTTCTATTTTGTAGGTTTTGCTTTTTTTAAAAAATAGTACTGCATTTGACCAATATTATAATATATTTTGATCAAGTATTCCATTAGCATCAACTTTTTGGAGTTCGGAATTATTCAGTGATTTCAGTTGAATATGTGACTCCACTCATTTTAAATGATTCCACTCATTTTAAATGTTCCAAGTACCTCCCTTATGGAAGACAGGTGGTTTATTTTATTCGACATGTTATAGCAGGTTATAAATCTTGATTAGGGGAAACCTCAACCTGGCATTTAAACCTAATTGATTGAGATCCATCTGATTATTGTGGATAATCTCCTTTTCTCAACGTCAACTGATTAAGGGCTTTAATTACATCTGCAAAAGCTCCTCTCAGCAATACTTACATTAGTGTTTGATTGACTAACTAAAGACTTTAGCTCAACCATGTTGACACATCCAAAAAGCTGTCACAGTTGTAATTCTCAGTTACTGTTTCGCTCTCTCCTTCTAGCTCTTTTCTACCTCTTGGTTTCCTTCCCTTTGTCTACTTACCTCTTTTTCTCTACTTACCTCTTTTCCTTTGGTCTTCCATGGAGTCATGACTGTGTCTGCACATGTGTCTGCTCCTCCTCCTTCCTGGACAGACGATGGGTTTCACAACCTGGCCATCCGAGAGCTGCACTGGATCCTGCCTCCAGGGCTGGCCAGTGAAACAGGAAGGTGTCACTGGTGAGGAATCACCTATACTATGATGGACACGAACTATGGTTTGTGGAGGTCACAGTCTAGACCGGAAGGGAAATATAAACCCATGAATTATATACTGATAAGTCTAATTAATTCACAATAAATTTCAGAATGATACGGAGCAAAGAGATATCCCTGTGAGCCCAAATATAGGTGCGGCTTAGCTGGTCAATGGGTGGGGGCCGGGGAAGCACAGGCACCATGAAAAACCTTGTTTCGATTCCTTTTGTTATTTAAAAAAATTTTAAGTGTGTTTATTTGTTCGCATTTTCTGTATAGCTAGTTTTCACCAGATGTTATTCTAAGACCCATGACCTCCTGGGGATTATGAAATGAAAGAATAAATACATAATTATATATGGTGATAAGCATTAAGTAACAGGTTGCTGAGGCAGTGAGAACCCCTCTAAACCTGCTTTAGATGAGAGGTGCGGAAGAGGACCCCTGAAAAGGTGGCCGGAAAGCTGCACCCTGAGTGAGAAGTCTACTGGATGAAGAAGCAAGGTAGAGAACAGACGCAAAGGCCACGCAATGGAGAAACTTTGGTATTCGAAAGTCGGTGCAACCGAAACAGAGAAGAGTGAAGTCTGGAATGAGACAGGCGGGAAGCATAGGTTACTCCTGGAGTTATTTAAAATTGTGTAGGCCACAGAAGCCTAGGGAAAGACATTTATTTTTAAATGTGGAAAGAATCTGGGTGACCTAATGTGAGATGGCTCTGTCTCTGAACCTCAATTTCCATTTATTTAAAATGAAAACACTTCCCAAAGTCATTGTAAGAATTAAATAAAATGCGGCATGTTAAAGTCTTAGCATAGTATTGAACCACTCAAAACATAAAACCAAAAACCTCAATACCAGAATCTCACCATTTTCCTTAGTGAACATGATCTTTTTATAATTCTAGGGTAACTTAAAGGACCAAGTTGACTCAGATTGTGTGAAAAATCTTAGGGTTATTTGTGTGTGTGTGTGTGTGTGTGTGTGTGTGTGTGTGCGCGCGCTTGGCATTAATTTTGCTAGATAGGTAATATCTCATACTATACCCTATTTAAGAGAGAAATTTTTTTACAAATGCTTTAACATTAAAACATTACAGTATTTTAACTGCTCCTTTTCAGTCACTGTGACACCACATCCAAGAAAGTACACAAATAAGCTGAGTTTTTCATGTCCTTCATCGCAACTAACATTCAGTGATTTATAAGATCCGATAGTTTCCACATTACTGTCTGCAGAACAAGCTACCTAAATTTTATGGGCGACTGAGGTTCATTAAACAAAGATGGGAAAGATATAAAAGGGCGTGGAATGAAAGCTGTATTCTAAATTACCGTGGGCAGCAAATAAAAAGAGAAAAAAGAAAAACACTATACAAACATATGACCATTTACAGTTTTGAAAGATATTGTGGTTTACGGAAACATATTAGAGAATGGCAGCGTAGTTGCAAATTTTCTGTTTCTCAGAGTTCACTTTTTATGGAGTTTTCCTGCATCTCCACAGAATGCCGTTATTATTTTTCAATAAGACTTCACTGCAAATCCACTGTGGAATTTGGCAACTGACATTGAAACCCTCTCGGCCCTACTTTTATTATATGTAAAATGAGAAAGTTGGATGAAATGATCTCTAATGTCATAAAAAATTAGGTCTCTCATCTCTTTAGTTCCCAGAGAGATATGTTAGGCTGCAGTTTAATTTGCAAAGTAATTTGACAGCCAGTTCTCTTTGATGACATCTTATTGTTGGGGGAGTTAAAGTAAAGATGGTAGTCTTGAGTCATGGCTACAAAAGCCAAAATTCTCATTGTAAAATGCAATTGCTTCTTCTTCCCCTCCTGTTTTTTTTTCCTCCTTGTTGTTTTCCTCTACTTCTTCATCTTTTTTTCCTTTATTATTGCCATCTCCATTTACAAGTCTAATAAAAATGGTCCATTGCACAGACAGAATTCTGATGCTAAACCATGTCTTTTGGACATGTATTGTCCAAAACCAACAGCAGGATACACTTTACTGTCTTTAATATATGAAGGCAGATCTAGATTAGGCTTTAGGAGGTTCAAGAATATCTGGTCTACCAAAAAATGACTTTCATCAATTTCACTTTACTCGCTATGCACAGCTCAGCTCTGCTATGACTTCCTACCTAAAGCTTTTTATCATACCTCCAATACCACTCTTGGTAGATGCTCCTTTAGGGTATTCCACTAATAATGGTAAATATTACGTAATCTTAATCACCACTGTATCACCCTAATATAGTTTCAAACACAAAGTAATTTCTCGATTGATATCTGAATGAGCAAATGTTTCATTAATGGAAAGAACTGAATGAAAATACCTTCAAACTTCCATAGCACAATGCCCAAAGTATAACTGCACTTATAACTATTTATAGAAATGAAAATGGATATCAACTAAAAATAATAATATTAGATTGAAGAGCCTGGAGGGTGTATTAATCTAGTTTTGTGTGCTTTTGCTTATGCTATTGCTTCATCTCCAATTGCTTCCCTTCAGTTAAATATTCTTTAAGAACTAAATCAAACACCCTTTGCCCACATGCCCTAATACCTTCTCAGACCGTAAATGGAATATCGATTGCCACATATAGAGGATACCTTAGGCTCAGAGGCATGGGAAAAGCTGAAAAACAGCCCACACTTTCTTTTTCTTCAGACATCCTACGTATACATGCACACTGCTTTTCTGAGTGTAGCCCAGTTTTTTGCCTGGGTCTTTTTGTCTTTAGAGATATAGGTGGTAGTATTTTGAACAACTAGTTCAAAATATCATGAAACCTGAATCTCTCCCAAAGATATCTATGAATTTAGTGGGGGGAGAGTGTTGTTCACTTGGTTTTCCCTTGGTTTCTAAATTGACCTTTCAAAAAATCTCCCAAGTTCTCTAACGAGTCAGATGGTATTACATCACAGCAAAACAAAAACACAAATAAGCACTACTTGCATATTATGCTTAAAAGTACCTTCAACCAGCCAATCAGAGAAAAATTTTCAAAGATCGTTTCTAGAAACCTCTTCCTCCTCCTGTTCCTTCTTTTTCGTCTGTTTATTCTTTTCAACATTCTCTTTTCTTTGTAATTATAATTGATTTACCAAAACTGCATGGGTTTAATGCATACAGGGTCAGACATATGCAAACATCCTTAATACTGTCAGCAAAATCAAGGGAATAAACAAATCCAACTCTTTCCCATGTTTTCTTCTGTCTCTTCACTTAGGTATATTTTTGGTGGTAAGAACACTTAACATGAGTTCTTTTAACAAATTTTGAAATGCATAATACTGTTTTGTTAACTATATAGCCTCTATGTTGTACAGCAAGTCTCTATGATTAATTCATTTTGCATAACTGAAACTTTATTCGAATTGAATAACAGCTCCCCCTCAGCCCCACTCTCCAGCCCCTGACGACCACTATTGTCTTTTCCTTCTTCTATGCAAATCCATCAAGAGGCAAATAAAACAAAGTGGCCTCCTTTTTGCCAGGATCCACCTCCATTAGAAAGTAATGGTATCGACAGTGATTTTCTTTTCCAGTAGTGCTAAGTGCCTATCACGCACCTGTAAAACAGGGACAATAGTACTTACACATACTGCTTGTATCAGGCATAGCTAGACATAACCCCGAAGCACTTAAGTGATCCTGACTATGACTGAACCATCTCAAAGATTTCCTCCTCTAAAACAGATTTCAGAAAACTTTCAGTTACAGCCCTCAGGCCTTAAACATAATTTCCAGATTTTGATCTCCCAAGTCAAGTATGGGTAGTTATTTATGAGTTCTGCTTTGCGATATTTCCTCTTCAGCTGCAAATGATAGAGGGGACTTCTGGTATCCAGCATCTCATGTATGTTTACTGATGGACAGTTAGTGTTTCACAGCCTCATCCTAGTTTTGACTATCGTCTCCCAAAGTCTTTTGGGAACTTCTCTCCTGAAAGATGCTATACAATTATAAGCTCCAAATCCGCATTCTTTTCCTCTGCTTGTTAAAATCTGCAATCTATAGTCGCATCAGGTTACCTGCCCTCCAGGGAAGGTAAATAACAATGCGGATGTGCCTGTATTCATGCAGAATGTGTACTTTTAGGCTAATTCGTGCTCACTGCAGCTGAAAGGATGCCTGCTCTAGACGGCTTCCTCCTCTCCGAGGCCCTCGGGCTGGGAAGCCAGCTCAACGTTTTGTTTTCTTTGTCTACACAAAATGAAAGCTTGCTAACTTAGATCAGACTGTGACAACTCTATTTCTGAAAGGATCTATTCATTACTCAGTGAGCCAGTGTTAATGTGGGAATTTCCCAGGAGGTAGGGAAAAAAAAAGCACCGATTCTTTTATTTTCCTATGCAGCCTGGAACCTGACACTTACTAGATATGTAATTCTGGTGAAGTCACCGAACTTTGGGGGACCCCAATGTTCCCTCTGTCATTTTAAAAGAAGGGCAAAATCACCCACAGAACAAATGTGGCACAACTGAGAACATGCTTTGAAATGTATTAAAGTATAAAAGTGCTAAGTGTAGTTTAGCTTACCAAGATTTCTAAAATAACAATAACAATAATGCACTTCTATAGGTTAAAACAACAGATATGAGAACAGCAGGGTGCTTGAGGAAAAAAATCTTCAGACTCTAAATTTTTTTAAAAATGAAAAAAATGTAAAAAGTGTGCTTCTACTTCAAATTAGGCACACAATATGTACCCCATTCATTATTTAGCTCCTATTTTAATGTTCTTTTCCCAAACCCATTATTTCCTTTACTTATAAGTGCATGAGAGATGACAATAATTAAATGCTATTTTTGCTCATCAAATGGACAAAAATATTAATAGGCCGAAATCTCCAATGTTGTCCAAAACACCAGTGTTCTACAGTGACAGGTGTTAGGAATGAAAATTAATACAACTGCCAGCAAGTAATTTGGCCATATGGACTAATTTTCCTGTAAAGTTTATATTCTTTGATGTAGCGATTTTACTTCTGAAGCATTATTCAAAGGCTAAAGTCGAAGACAGTTAAAAAGATTTAACTCTGAAGAGAGTGATCACAGCATTGTTTAGAATAAGAGAGAGAGCGGGGGAGAGACTATCAAAATGTTGAGAATTTTAAGGTTGGTTAAATAATACAGTGGCATATAAAATGGCCAGTAATGGTTATTGTGATGAATATTTGTAAAGGAGAAAATAGCCGGTGAATTGCAAACTTCTTGGGTGGTCAAGGGGAAACCAGGAAGTATGAGAAAGTGATGCCAGTTATAATGAGAGACCTGCAGGAATTCACCTTTCCTAGTGTGTGCGTGAGTGTGTGTGTCTGTGTGTGTAGGCGAGGGAGATAGTGAACGTGTTTTCCTGGGTCAGAGTTATTTTGCAAGAAAAATATGATTGGATCGTGTTCAGTAGATGAAATGCTTTGCATCGTGGGAGACAGGTACATTTCACAATGCAATAAATCCTAACAGTTTTAAGGCATATGATTTCCAAAACTTAGGGAAATGTGAAACACTTCTTTGAGTGGGAGTTCCCCACTGACTCTTCCCAAGTAGGTGAGACGACGCTGAACACAGATTCCCCCCACAAACCAGCAGAAACCAGGCAGCAGAAGTCATCAACATTCTCATAATTTTTGTAGCATTTGCGATTGCAAAACTGAAAAATGGATAGTAAACAGCGAACTGGGATATTATCTTTTTCTGGAAGAAGGTGTGGAACATCCCAGAAGAGAGTATAATATAAAGATACCAAATAAGAAAAAAAATATTGTAAGAGGATTGTAGGCCATGATGAACCGAGGGAGACAGCACCTGCGTGGGCTTTTCTCTTCTGAGGACTCACGGGTGTTCACCTTGCAGCCTACAGGCCACATGCGGCCTGGGATGGCTATAAATGTGGACCAACAATACAATAATTTACTTAAAACCATTTTGCTCATCAGTTTTCATTAGTGTTGTGTGTTTAATGTGTGGCCTAAGAAAATCCTTCTTCTTCCAGTGGGGCCCAGAGGTGCCAAAAGGTTGGACGCCCCATGAGCTTTTTCACTTTATTAGGTATGAGAGAGTAAGAGAATTGGCCCAGAGGCCTAATTTCTCAATTCCTTCCCCTCTCCTCCTGATACTATTGGTTGAACCCTCAATTAAAGATGACTTACCCATCCTCAGAATCCCATGCAAATCTGGTTCAGAGAGGGTAAAGAAAACAATATTGAACACTGACAAATGGTAACCCCACTTCCGCCATGATGCCACAGTGGACATCAGTGGCAGTTTCATTGTTAAGCAAAATATTTGTAACTGGTATTTCTAATTGATAATATGGGTGATTGTGTTATTGCTGATTCTCATTTCCTTTTCTTTTTTTTTTTTTTGCCTGAATTTTCTCATATAAAATCTTGTAATAAGAAAAAGACGGTCAGTCCTTTAGGGTGATATTCCTGGTCAAGGCCTTGAGATAGAAAGATGATGTAGAAGAGAAGCCGGTGTGCTGAGTGACAATGCAGAGTGAGGCCAGGGACATGGACATAGCAGTGGGCCCTGCAGGAGACCGGTGATATTGGTGGACAGTATGTTTAAACTGTTGATCAAGAAGATGTGTGCATGAGCTGAGGTTTTAGAATGGAACCTATGTTTTTTGAGTTTTAAAAGTTTACTTTTTGTATCACAGGCTAGTGCCCTGATATCCAAAAAGGTCTTGTCTCGTGGGCTTTATTTGGTTTCATACACCATCTGAAAAAGAACCACTTGGTCCTGGGTGGTGGACATTCCTGCCAGCTACCGACACTGCAGGCAAGAGCCAGGACTCTTCATTGGAGTTGAGTTTTGTAGCAGAAAATGTGAGGCCTGAGGAGAAATATTACCGGCTCTCCAGGTGCACAGACAGTTTTGTCCAAATGTCACAACCCACTTGGTGCCACAAGGGTACCCTGCTAGTCTGACAAACTGGTTGATTTACCTGGATCACCTTCCAGGGAAAGGTTCCCACTCCATTTAGCCCAAGTGCCTGGCTGGTTTGGATTGATGCTGCCCACTCTATCCCTACTGGGGATGAACATGGGGCTGTGTGTGGCAGAGGGAAAGTTGGTTACTTGGAAGCATACTCAGTGTCAGGCCCAGACACAATCTTTTCCTCTATTTTTTCTCAACATAAGAAAATAAAATGC
>PVKM010017760.1:10630-25714 GCA_004027735.1 Carollia perspicillata
ATTGTATATTAAAACCTATATGAGTTTATATACAAATGGCATGCCAACAAAGTTTATATATATAAAACCTGCCCTGGTGAAGATGTTAATGTATGGGTTCTCTCTGCTTCTTTCCTGGGATTTGTGCAGTTGTGAGGGGTGGGGGTGAGCTGGGCTGCTTGCATGAGAGAAAGAGAAAATTCATAAGTTGATCCTCCTATTCCTTGGTAAGGTGGAAATAAGAATATGGCTGTATATACCATTCAAAATAGAAATCACCCATAATACTGGGCTATCTATGTTCAAAGTTACATGGCATAGCCCAACACAGCAGATTTTTAAATGTTTTTTTTTTTTAATGGACACTTCAACATTCTCTTGGTTAAGTTATGGGTATTTGATTTTCAAAATAATTTTCAAACTTACCATATACACCCTTACTTTTCTGAGCCTCTTATTTATTTTCTACTATGTGAATAAATTTAAAAACTTGTGACGGGGTTGTTTTAAGGAATCCGTGAGAGAATCTTTGTTAGCTGCCCTACCGAAGCTCATGATTGTAGCTTCATTAGATTTCTCATTATTTGTTCCTGGGGAATTTTCTCCTGAGCCCCAGATGGGCCTGAAGCATGCTCTTTCAGAAAGCACCATGATTCTTAATGTTCTTTAATCAAAAACACATGACATGGGGCATGTATAACCCCTTCTATGCTCTATCTTGTTTACTGTATCTTTCTTCTTGTTAGATTAGAAGCTCTTTGAAAATAGGGATTTTGTTTTGTTTTGTTTTAATACTGGCACATGGTAGACACACAATAAATATATGTTTAATAAATAGATTAAAAGATGTATTTGGATGCAGTGTGATGAATGCAATGTAATGGAATGGATGAATGGATGTAGGCAGAACGTGCTCCAGGAACTCAAGGGAGGGGTAATTAACTCAGCATAGGAGAGTCAGAGCAGGCTTGTGTTTCATTTTGGGTTCTGTTTTACTCTAGGACTCAGTCGCCCTGTGATTACAAAGAAAGCGTCCCCCTTTCCCAAGGACTCATAGTGGAGGAACTGGGAAAGCATTTGGAGCAGACGTGGTCCTGCTGTTACGCTGGGCTATTTTCAGCATCCAGGAAGCAGCATGAGCTCACCTTCTGGTTGGAACAAGCTGCCTCAGTGATAAGAGAGGAGCCATGATTCCAGATAAGCATGGGGCATAGTCTATGAGTGGAGTGGAAGAGAAACACAAAAGCTAAAAAAAAATAAACAGATAACAGGACACGCAGAACAGAAGACAGTTGCAAAGGGCTGAAGGGGACATACTTTGCTGTTGATAGAATGAAAATCTTGAATTATGCACATGCATTCCACACACACAAACCAATGAGGTCAAAAAGACAGGACATTTCCATCTAAAAGGTCTATGAAATGCAATTTTCTTAGTGGAGACATGTTAGGCAATCTTACTTTGGGAATTTTTGGCTAGAAAGAGGATTCTACTGGATAGAGCTCGGTGCTTAGAAGAAAAGTTCCCATTATGCTCTGGACTGACCTTGGAAGCTGAGACAAGTCACAGGCTCAACTGTGGCATGAAGGCCTCCGAGAAAAATAAAAATGAGGTAGCAGCTATCAATAGTATAGTCTTTAAAACACTACAAAAATTAAACTAGTATTGCTTCCCAAACTGAGCACCATATGAAGGAAGCATAACATAGGTGGGTGTAAGCAAGCAGAACATTATTTTCGATATTGTCCCTATGGCAAGGGCCCTCTGCAAAATAATCCAATTATATTAAATGTTCGGGGGTCAGGTCGGAATCAGAATACAGAGGACATATGTATCTAGAAGAATTAGTTCCTTTGGAAACCATCAACACATGGAAATATACAATGTAGGTCAAATTCCCATTGCATTATAAGCAGGGACTGTACGATTGCCAGCATATTCTTTGTTGTTTTCTTCACATTTGATTGCAGTAAATTTAGCCAAGAATCTTATCATAGCACAGTAGTTTTTGCCAAAATAATCAAACTCCTGAATCAGCATATTTTTTTTATCATGGACTTTATTTTAGGAGAGAAAAAAGTGTACGTCTGTGCTATAAGATAGGCCGTCAGAAAATTATTTAATTATAGTAAAATGCACCTAGTAACTCCAGATTAACAAACCTTCTTTCTAAGCCAGAGTCTTGCACATCGAGGTTACGATCAGAAAATTGAGCTGTGGACACCTCAAGATCCTAAACTAGGAAATGGCTAAAATTGGTCATTATTGTCTAAAGCAGGAAAAAAATAGCCAAAACTGAAACACAAAGTAGATTCTGGCAAACACTATGTTCAAAATTTAAGTTTATCAGTAATCCCCATAATCTTTATCATTTCAAATACTATTTAGCCTGTACATTAATTAATTATTTATAATCTTTATAATGTTAGGAAGCTTTTTTTCCCTACAGTGTCTATGATTATTTCTCAGGCCTTAGGAATGTGATAAAGATGATTTTAGTGAAAAGGGATTTATTATTTGTTATAAAAGACCTAGTTAATTAGATGACTTTGATGAGAATATGATTTTATATACAAATGGCATGCCAACAAAGTTTATATATATAAAACCTGCCCTGGTGAAGATGTTAATGTATGGGTTCCCAACTGAGCACCGTAGGAACTGAATTTAAAAATACATTTATACTGAAATGGAGCTTTACGATACATTTTAATTTAGGAGATGAAGATAGCATGACACTGTATTAGAAGTTTACCTGTTAAGGCAAAAAAATAAAAAATCATGAAACTTAGTGATAAAAATCTCTTAAGAAATTATCTAAACTGAAAAACTAAAACTGAGTGCAATAATATATATGGCAGAAAAAGAACTTCAATCACATAAAAGGCAAGTTAAGATCAGAAAATTTACCAGGAGTTTTAGAGCCCAAATGTAATACTGATTCAAGATGAATGATGCTTGAATTTAGAATCCCAGTCATCTAAAGAATCTCCTAATATCAGTTACTGGGAGTCTGTGCTGGACTCTTTGTCCAAGATAGCTCTTCCATTCAGGTCTGACGCATCAGTTGATACAAAATGGGGCCAAGTCATGCCTCTCCCTCTCTCTACATAGCCTCTGCCTCTGGCTAACTTGGCTTTCTTCAGTGCCTGGTGGTCTCAGGGTAGTCAGACTTCTTAGATGGTGGAAATTTCACCAACAACGTGTGTTCCAAGAGATCCAGGTATAAGTTGCAAGGCATCATAAGACCTAGTCTCAGAACCATGCCTCATCAATTCTACTCCATGCTAGTTGTCAAAAGGGAATCAGAGGGTCAGTTTAGATCGAAGGGGTGGGGACTACACATGGAGGTAAATATTAATACATTAGGGATGGCTCGTTGGGGACCATCTTCAAAGACTAACTGCCACACTGCCCTTAGTACTTTATTTTATTCAGCTGCTTCTTACAGATTACTTAAACACCTGTCCTTTCATTTAATCTGTAATGTTTTCAATTTAATTCAGAGACAATTTCCCCAAGTTTGTGGCTATAATACCTCATATTAGAGATAATTTACTGCTCTTGGTTACCTGTTTATTTTGGCAGCACTCTTTTGCTCATTAATTAAGTTATTTATGAATCCAACAAACTCTCTATGAGTTCCTATTATTCTGGTTTGGGGTTACAAAGGCAAATATAGAAAGATCTCTGTGCCAAGGGTGTTCCCAGTACTGCAGGGGATCAACATATTAATAAATAGAGTTATTGTAAGATGAAAAAATTTTGTTAACTACATTGTTAATAATACATAAGAGGCCATTTGAACAAAGGGAAAAGGTTTCCAGGTGATTGAACATAAAAGTGATATTTCTGGAGCTTGGATTTTGAAAAAGGGTAAATTGAGTGTCAACAAAATGTTGAAAGGCTGTTATGAAGACCCTGCCCTATTAAGTGGAATTTCTCAGTAAAGTTGCTGAACCAGTGAAAGTCAAGCACGATTTCTGATGGATGACAGAGAAGGGGTCAAGTTTTCATGTCACTGAATTGGGAATGAACCAAGACACAAAGCAAGGAAGTAAGAACACTGAAGCTGAAAGAAGTATGAAGAGTGTAGAATTCATGAGAAGACCCTTTAGCTGTCTCAGAACCTAAAACTAAAGTTTAGGCTATTTTTACTAGATCTTCAAGCATTAGAGGTGGTCTCAGCCAATTACCACAATACAACATGCTGGGCGATATTCAGAGTATGAGGGCAATACAGGGAGGGCCTGAGACAATTACCACCTTATCGCAGGGCCCATCTTACCTGTCCACCTTATATATATTAGCAGTTCACGAAACAGTTCCAGTTCATTTTTTCTCAATAAAAACTGCTTTGTAATGTCATAAAACCAAATAAGGTTGCTTCCAAGCGTGTCTGTTCAAGTACTCCTGGGACCATGAGAACCAGCGTTCCCTGAGCCCCTATCTGCCCTTGTGTGAGGGAACCACACTCTTTGAAAACCACAGGAAGAGGAAGAAGAAAGGAAAATGCTGAAGGGAACTTTGAAAACAACATTATCTCTCACCCTACCAAAAAAAAAAAGGTACAAATGCAGACAGGCAGATACAGCTAATACTTGTAGTTTTGGATTTTCTACTAACATATTTCCGCAGGATTCCGGGCAGGATAGGTCAGCATTCTATTGGCAGTGTAACATTATTTTTCCAGGCCCCACAGTCAACGAATTTACTTCTCTAGAATGAGAATTCCAGGAGGTCATGATTATGTTATTTTTCCTACTGATACAGAAAGTCAACTATGCTTCCGCTGTTTTCGGTCTCTACAAAGGCACTTCTTTGTTTTAGTCTGGTTTGCTTCGGTTTTCCTCCTTTGTCCATAATCCCCAGTACCATTTCCTTATAAGAGATAACTACTCAAATGGTTTATATATGGAAACACAAACACACACACACAATATGTATACATGTTTGTATCTATTGAATACATGTAATAGAGTATGTATATTACATATGTATATGTTCATATACCTAGGTATGTGTACATAAACATATATAATGATTTTTGGTATCTTATATGTGTATGGTTTTTAATACACAGATGGAGTATTGTGGTGTACATTTCTCACTTCTTTCCCACTCAGCTTGATACTTTCAGATTTATCATTGGATGTACATCAGTATCTTCAAGCATTGCACATTTTCCTACTAATACAATCCCAGTTTGCCTCCTAGTCCTCACTGTATAACTAATGCCACCATGAATATATTTGTCTATTCCCCCCTAAAGCCTTGTGTCTTTGAGTCAGGAGTGTTATCACTGGGCTTCAGGGTTTGTGGATATTGATTTACACTCAATTTTGCCAGATTGTTTACCAATTTAATTGCTAATTTTTACCAGCAGTGCAAGAGATGACTTGTCTTTCCAAATCCCTGCCAGTATGTGATGATGGCCAACATCTTAATTTTTGCCCTTTGGATATAAAAATGGAAGTTTGGCCTAACTTCTTTCACTGCTGCATCTGCTCCTCCTCTGCACAGAGGCTACAATTCAGTGGATGCTCATAAATGTATACAAACAAATACATGTGACTGAAAGGTGAGACACTTCAATCTTAAACATTATAGGTACTTTTTAAAAATATGAATGTAGTGTGCTTAAAGGATTTCAATACTCTGGAAAGTTACATTTTTCTGAGCCAGCTTTTGGAGCTCTCTGGCAGAAAGGTTGAGTTTAGCAGAGGTCAATTGCCACTTGGATCCAACATTTTATATGCTGTTGACTTTCTTAACATTTTACCATTTCTGCTGGGGATTTGTTTTCAATACATGAAATTGCTATGATTTAGTGTCAGATTTATTTGCATGTGTAGTAGACACACTTTTTGGATGTCTTCCCATTCCATGCCCTACTTTTCTGAGAAGTGACTCTTCCCATACTCACAGAAGCACAGCCATCCTGAAGGGTTGTTGTTTCTAATGAGTGATGTTGTCCTTCTGGCTATTGATAAAAAGATAGTGTATGGGCTCATAGTCCAAGCAAAGCACCTCAGGGATGGCCAGAGGCCTATACTTGGACTTTATACTTTGGACTTGAAGGGAATAGATGGGACTCAAAAGCAGAGCGTAGCCCCAGAATTCCCTCTCTCAGTAGCTGACAGAAACTAACGGAGAAGAAAGACTGTTAGAATGTAGAGAAGAAACGGTGTGGGTCTCATGGACAATCCTTTTAATCTTCCAGTTAGGAGAGAGAAACCACTTCCGAGAACATCTGGCAGTATCAATACAGCAAGACCAGGACAACAAACGTAGTGCTTTTTTCTTAGGAGGCTAACTCTATGTAACTAGGTTTGTAACAACTGCCGCTCGATAGAGTTTAACTTCCACACTTCTATTTATGCTAAATGTTAAACATTCTCACCTCTGACATTGTTATAAGGGCATGTTGATCAGCATCTACTAATTTAGTCATTAGCCAGAGGATCATCCACAAAGAAAGTCATTAATGCCTCCGTGTGAACATAAGAAAGCTGGGTTGAACGGATTTTAGCTCAGAGTTTCCTCAGGATGAATTAAATTAATTAAATTCTGCCCTAGGAGTTTAAAATCTAGACATCCAGTTTTAATTAGTCTCCATAGAAATGTGACTTCGGTGGAAGACATATGAATTAAGGAGCTACAGGTGTCCAAGTTCAGCAGAGCACTTGGAAAAGAAAAAAACTAGTTTTGTAGAAAGGAAGCCCCTATAAGCTCATGGGCAATGGCAAATGTCTTGGCCAGTTTGTCAGGGGCCTAGGAGAACTGAAAGATCAGGAGAAAGAGGGTTTAAAGTCAAGGTATTGGGATGTATCCACAGGAGTAGTCACGTTGTGTGGAGGTCTTTGTATCACAAGTTAATGTCAACAGAGAGCAAGTACTGTTAAAGAGAAATGGCCAAGTAGATATAATGTATGAACCTGCCAATGACTCAACCTGCTATATCCTCTGTCATCAACCACCCTGGTGCTGGCACAATGAGAATATGAAAGGAATAGCTAGTTATTTGGGCACAGATGGAGACTATGTGTGTGCCCCCAAACATGAGCTCTCACTCACAAAAAGTTGGGTTAATTGTTGTCCCTGGCAAATGTCCCACCTGTCAGCAGCATGCAAACTCTCCAGTATTGCATTTTCCCCTCAAGAGACCAGTTCCCCGTTTGAGGACAAGTTAACTGCATTGAATCTGTTCAACTATGGAAGAAGCAATGATTCATTCCATTGACTGAAATAGGTACATATTCTGGACAACAGGTTCCATTTCCTACCCTTAGTTTACCTTTGCTCCCCTCAGATATTCCACTACCATTACTTCAGGGCTTGCACAGTATTCAAACCACCCACACAGGATCCCACATACTGTGTGGCAGACCATAGAATCCATTTTACGACAGTAAAAGAAAGGTAGTGAACATTCGACCGTGGGATCCAATTGTACAATCTGTAAATTTTTGGCCTGATAGAATGGTGGAATAACCCACTGAAAGCACAGATGAGGCACCAGATATAATGCCTTGTGAGGACTGAGAGCCATTCTAGACTCATATGTGCATTAATTTTATTTGGACTGTGTCCCCAACATATATAAGACATAGGTCTAGGAACCAGAGTATGAAAGTGGAAATGGACACATTTGTCATTCCTCCAGTTATATAAAGAATAATTTATAATTTCCATACCCACAAATGTGGCTTTCTGGGTTTAGAGGTCTTCATTCCTCTAAACAGGAGGAATGTTTCTATTGAATGAAATAGCAAAAGTCCTGTTTGAATTTAAGATTTATCCACTGCGTGGGTGTTTGGGGGCTCCTTAGCTTGAGAGAATGGCACATAGGAAGAGAAGTAAGGATATTTGGCACAGAAGTGGTCCATTTCAGTGTCTCTTTTCACACCCCTGCCTAGTTTTTATGATAAATGAAGGAGACCAGTGGTTGGAGCCTGAGAATGGCATCGTGACCCTTCAGGGTTAAGGATCCACATTATACCACCAGGTGAGCCACCTTGGCAGGTAGAGGTGCAGGGTGAGGGGTCGATGAATCTAGAATTGATAGGCGAGGGAAAAGATCATGAGTAACAAGGTACTAGCCTTTGTGGGACAAGGACCTTTACTGGGAGTAAGTGGCTCTCATAAACTTGCTTTTACATGATACATCAAGAGACCAGCCAGTATCCTGGAGGAGCATCGTAGATTCAGATGGTGCAAAGAGAAGAATGTGGCAGACTCTGCTCTATGTCTCCAAGATCCAGCATGCAGGAGTAAAAGACCTACCCTCTAGAAGCTGGGAGGGCAGCTGACTGACAGCCCTAATCCGTTAACTCTCTGGAAGTTGGCACAGCTTAAAATGAACAATCTCATCGAGGTCATATCTATGTTCCAGAGGCAGCCTGCATAGCATGATCGCTTGATGCAGGACTCTAAAACACCCTCACCCCAACTTGGGAAGATTAACAATAACAACTCCATCTTCAGAGCTCCCTGTGGGTTTGGCTGAGGCCTTCAGTGTGACTGCATCATTGTCCGGCCTTTCCCTCTGCCCAGTGATGCTACCTTCCCTTTACAAGATTTAATCCTATGAGCACTCTAATAAAATTCCCGTATGCTAATCTCAGAGCCTGAATCCCCAGGAACTGAATCTCCAATAGTACCATCAATCAATCAATCAATCAATCAAGTAAGAAAACACGTAATTAAATAAAACTTTGAGTGCTTTTTAACAATATGTTGAAATCCCCAGTCTGCCAGTGAATGCCCACTTTCACACACTTAGTTCAAAATATCTGCTATTTCAAAAAAAAACTATTGAATATATAAAAATGTTATGGACTTTTTCTCTATAGAACTACTTCAAAGAGTCTTCTTAGTATTTGTTATCTTTTGAAATCAATTGTTGATAGCTATGTAAAACAGAAAAGAAAGGGTGGGAGAAAAAGTGAAGGTTTATTGAAATGTGTGACAGGGGTGTCCAACCTGCAGCTGACAGGCCACATACGGCTCAGGATGGCTATGAATGCAGCCCCACTCAGAACTGTAAGTTTACTCAAAACACTATGTGATTTTTTGTGTGTGTGACTGTATCTCAATGTATTTAATGTGTGGCTCAAGACAACTCTTCTTCTTCCATTGTGGCCCAGAGATGCCAAAAAGTTTGACACCCCTTGTAGATGATGGATGTATTGTCCCATACAATTTTCATAACAGTTGTACAGGGTAGATATTGAACTCGCGTACACCTCCCTGATGTAGCTGTCTCAAAGGTAGCTATGTGGTGAAGGCAGAGAAACTGAAGTTTCAGACCTGTTAACTTGTATGGGCTCTTTCTGAGATTCTTGCCATGCCCATAACACTGTACGCTTGTTTGTATACGTAAATTTTGGGAAGTGTAGTGCTTAAAATTAGTTTTCTGAAAGAGGGATCCACAGACTATCCAACTTTCAGACTCCACAAAACCTGAATCTGCCTCTGGTGCTAATTTATTGCTGTAGATTCTTTGATATTGGCCCTGTGCTCAGTGCAAATTGGGCACTGGCTTTAAGTGAGAGCCAACATTAATTTTACTTCACTGATTTTTCCTGTAATTTGATCAAAGTTTGGGGTGAATGCTTAGTTTCTTTCATTGGGTTTGGATGGCTATTCCTCTAGGACTTTCATTACTTTTCAGGACAGAAATACAGGGGCTTTTCATTATCAAGATTTCTAGGTTTTCAGCCTCAATTTTTTTTACCTCATCACCATGCTGGAGCACATTGATAGAATGTGAAGAAAACTGGCCTATACACCAAAGAAGTGCTTCCAATAACTTTCCTCTGACCTTCGGGGTGTGAGAGCAAGACTTGAAACTGGTTCTCTGAGCATATTGGTCTTACCCCATCTGAGAAACCATTGCTTTCATCCAGACCTCTCTTCCAATGCTGTTTGCTGTGGGGGGCTTTATTTTCTGGCCCAAGAATTCCCCCTGTCGCTTATCACTAGGGCATGTTGTCATTTTCACTTAAAGGTACAGCATTGATTGTAACAGTAGCGATGAAAGATGATTTTAAAATCTCTGAATATCAAATAAATGGATTTTTGTATGTTACCAAAATTAATTATTTATATCATATTCTTTTGAAGCAGCTATACATTGGGCTTGCTATTGACCAACAGATGATCATGACTCTTATGAAAAATGTTGGTGAATCTGTAAAATAAAACTTCATTTTCATTTAAAATTAGCATTGGTCAGTGATTATTCAGGCTTTGAACACAAGATATAAAACAGCTCATTTGACAAAGTAGGTTATTGTTTTGAATATGGTTTAACTAACTTGTTTAAAAACTCATTTTTTGGCAGGGAAAGGGCAGTTTGGGAGAACACTATCTCCTGAGTCCTTTGTCATAGATAATGTATTGCCAAACCCTGCCAGTTTTCTTCAGTTGCTATGGTCACCTCACGTTGGATCTAGGCTTAGCTCCATCATTTCTACCTGTACCTATACTTTAAAAGGTCAGCTTGAGATAGACTATAGTTTCTTGACCTGGTATCCATTGATCCTTGGTCCAAGAACAGACATCTAGGTTGTGGTATAGTCCTTCAAATTGAATCCAAAACCATATATACCTGTGCATTTCTCTTAAGTGTCTATGAAGCTGTTAATAATCTCCTATGAAAATATGTATATTAATTCATTGCTTAAGCAGTGTGAGAATGACTCATTAGCTTTTCTCTAGAGACTACGATGATTTGGTGTTAGTGCCTAAATTCAGACATGGTTTATTACTTTAGGGAAAAATAATTTTATCTCTTAAGCATCTTTTAGTTGAAATTTAAAAATTGATTATAATCACTATTTCTCACAGGAATGGTTAGCCTCAAAGGTTGTGCCCCTGTGAGGTGGGTAAAAACACATTCTCTCAGTGGAGAATACATTTGTCAACACAAATTTATCCCTTTAATCCACTCTAAATCAGGGAGTCTTAGCTTTTTGTTTTTAGACTTTAGAAGACATAGTGTGTAAAGAAAGATGAGTGTGGCAAAGGTTAGGAAAACACACAATAAGAGTGAATCTCACTGGAAAATACATTTTCGGTCTCAAGCCTACGTAGTCTTTATTACACCCACCCCAGAGGCAGACATTATTTTTGGACAGGGTCATTCTATGATCTTATCCCATACTCCAATCCCAATAAATTTTAATGACAAGAAATCCAAACACTTACCAAGACAAAACAAACTGCATGATGGAACAATGGAAATGGAGATTATATGAGAAAGCAAAAGTCCAACACACTCCACTTGGTCAAATAGAGAAAAAAGTGGGTTCATTCAGTGAGATAAGCCTGTAGACTAAGACTAAATATTTGTAAGATATCCATTCTCTCTAAGTTAATTTATAAATGTAATATAATCCCATTTAAAATACCAACAGAATGTTCTAGCCGAATGGATTCTAATTACTTTTAATTTAATAAAAGTAAAATAACATGACACACAATTGTTTTCCCTGAGATGGGAAGGCTTCGGGCTTATCCTTCCAGTATTTTTTTTTTAGGTATACCATCTTTATGCTTTATACTGCCTTTAGAATGCATCACTTCTGTAAGGCTTTTGGTAATTTCTCCCAAATGGAAGTAATTTTTCTTCCATTCTTTGACCCCCCTGAGCAATTTATCTGTACCTTGCTTTCAGCATGTACTTTTCTTTCTTTTTTTTTTTTTTACCAAGGTTATATTTCTGTACATTTTACCTCCCTACTCTACTGCAAATTCCATATTGGCAGTGTCTCTATTCCCAGCATTGCCTTCCTCATCTGTTCCATGTGGGCTGCTGTCTCCCAAGAGCACTGGCTCTTCTTTAAGAATGTCCTCTTGTGGTTCACTTCCTAAGCTCTCGTCTGCTACAGTCCTTCTGTTAGAACTTGCGCTTTCATCACGAGCATAAACATTTTCCAAAATCAGTCCCCAAAGGATGTTTTTCAGCTGATTTCAAGTGCCAAAACACAGAGGTGTGGTTTTCAGAGCATTCCCCCAGCTCCCTCGACTTGCAAAACTCTGCTGCCTTCCTGTTAAATAACTGGTTGTGCCAAGCAGGCAGAGCTCCCCACCAACTCCCCACAACTCCCCACCCTCCAAATGATATCAGTTTTCAGCAAGTCTCTCATTGCCATGAGGAAGTAGAGACTGTCCGTCATCTTGTCTCTTCTCCCAGACGAAGCCAGCCATATGTCCCCAGCGAGATGCCCCAGGGTGTTCTCTATGGACTGGTGTGCTCAGTGTGGTGGGGAACAACATGTGCTCATGCCTTGGTGACGACTTCTTCCTCCTTATGATGTTCTCATCCCGTCAGCCCTGTTCTTCTGTTGCCTCCCAATTCTGCTTGGCAATTATTCAGCTTAGGTACATCTGGGAGCTGCTGATAAAGAAAAGAAAAATGCTACTAAGAGTTTCTAATTTAGACCAGGAAGAAACTTGTCTACATTTGACAAAGTTCACTTATGAGAAATTTAATGTAAAAAAAGTTTTTTTTCATAATTGAAATTGGAGGAGAAAAGTGTAATGGCAAATTAAGTTCCAATTAATTAATTAGAATTTTTACTCAACTTACTGAAGGAATTTTTATTGAGCCAACTCCACGTATAGAGTTATAGGGAACTCATCTTCTGTAGGGGAGAGAATTTTGCCTTCTTTGCTCCAGTGTATTTTGCCTCTTTTGTCATAGGTTAATGGACCATGTAGGCGTCAAAGCATCAAGATTTGATATTCGGTGTCTAATATCACTCAACCGTAAAGAAGAGAAGATGCATCTGGAAATTCAGCAATTTGACACCAACATTGGTGCTTTTAATCATTATGTTATTCTGCCTCAAAATTTAAGAGTATAGAATTTAAAGGAACAAATTAAATAATGAAAAACAAAAGATAAGAATAGACACAAGTATGTGTGTAATGGTAGTGAAAAAAAGCGAAAACTGAAGCTACACTTTAAAAGAGCGGTGGAAAAGTAACTTTTTTCCTAATGATTCTTGTCAATTATTCAGCATAGGAGATGTGCGTGCACATTTCAGGGTACAGCGGGAAAAGCCAGTATAATGGGAGTAACCAAAGTAAGGTATGAGACAATGACATTGGGAACAGAAGAGGAAAGGAGGCCGCATGGGGGAATCAAGGCTTACTTTCATGGCAGGTAAGTGGTAACTCTTCTAAGAGAGAATACCAACATGAATAGGATGAGTGATCAGTATGAAGACGAACATATCAAATCACGGAGGACAAAAGACCAGTTAATTCACATTTCAGAGACCCAATAAAGGTCAAGGAGTTACTGCCTAGCTTTTCTTCTAAGAGTTTTATGATTTAAGTCTTTAATCCATTTTGAGTTTATTCTTGTGCATGGAATAAGGTGATTTATTTTTTGCTTGTATCTATCCAGTTTTCCCAACTGTATTGTTAACTATAGTCATCATATTGTAAATACATTATATCCTTAAATGTATTTATCTTATAACCAAAATATTTTCAAAAAATGCATCACTGTCTATAGGTCAATCTTTAGATAATTTTTATAGGGTAGCATTTCTTAAAATGCAGTGTGAAAGTCACCAGGAAACATGCAGGTGTTTAAACACACACACACACACACACACACACACACACACAGAGTGGCAATTCCTGGACTGCCCTCTAGATCTATTTAATCCAGGTGTCTGTGTTGGGAATTGAGAGATCGCATTTTAACTACAAAATCTGACAAATCATCAAAATTTTTAACTTGGGATTACAAAACATGTCTTCAGGAATGGGTTTATACAAGCTTAGGCACATTTTTGCGTACGTGAATATTTCTGGTTTGTTTTTTTTTTTTTTTTTTTTGAGGAAGAAATGCTAGTTCCAACTCTCCCATGTCATTGTACAATAACAGAGGTGTCCTTCATTTAAGTTCAAGCATGACCAGCTGGGAAAGTTCAGGCATCTACTTTGAGTTCATGGAAAATTGGCAGGAGAATGCTGAAGCCTGGAGGCTCTGGAGCAGAGGAAGGAAAGATAGTTTTGAAACACCAGTTTTCAAAAAGAAATGCTTTTGCGAAGGTGGAGGATCACAGTGACTCATTTTATAATCGTTCACACATTACATCACCATTACCGTCAGATACTGTGGCCATGCAGGGCTTTAGTGATCTTAGCCTAAAGGTGCCTTCCAAGAACAGATCATTTAACCATGATCCCTGATGAATGATGCGTCAGCCTTAATTCACAGGTATCATCAAGTGAGAGCTTCGATTTCATTTCCAGAGTTGAAGAAAGAAGTTTACCTGGTTCAGGCAGGGCATAATTGCCCTTTGAGCTTCCAGTGCAGTCTGTGCAGTCTTCTGACCACACTGGGGAGGAAAGATGGGACAAGAAGGGTCTGAGGGAATGAGAGTGTGGGTGGGAGCTGCTGAGGATTCATAGTGGACGAAGCACCTGGATTCGAACAACCGTAACTTACCAAACACAGCCCACCTTGAAATCTGTGCCACCCGATGGCAAACCTTTCTTCCATCTAACCACTACCTCCAAAAGACGTCCTAAGCTGTTATATACTATGAACGTAATCATTTGAGGTCTTATAAGAACACAACTTCCTTCAACAGGATCACCTAAATCTATACTTTCTACAAACCATTTAACTTTCTCACTCCTGACTCCCCTCCCCTACTCTTGTTCTTTAATTCCAGAGTTTAAAACACATATGCCTTCCAGGTGGCTCATGAATTTATCTAAATTGGAAACTGCAACATGAAACTATGTTTCCTTCCACTTAAAGGCTCAATGAGTCATGTTCTATTTCTGAATTTTATTAAAATTATCTGAAATATCATTTGCCATCCTTTATTCTCAAAGATGATTCTGCCTGTGGCAATCAATAAGAAAAAAGGTGTCATCTAATTGTTTTTCAAAAAAGGTGATGAATTTCTGAAGATCTCTTCACACCTTCTCATCTTGAGATTTGCACTGAATAGAACTTTCTAGGCAAGCTAGGGAGACTGTCCTATTTTCAAAAGATAATTTTTCAATATCATTATAAAAATTTAACCTACTCGTAAGTTGAGGATACTGAGATGAAATTAATC